>PVJO010005589.1:0-32999 GCA_004026905.1 Hystrix cristata | reverse complement strand
ACCGTTAGAAGTTCTAGGCTCTTATTAGGTGCTCCATCACAGTTTGTCCATTTCAAGAAGTATTATTTTGTCGGAGAAAACCAGGTTATGCTACAGTAATAAATAACTCTAAAATATCAGTGGCTCAAACCTGCAGTTTTATTTATTGATTCCTCAGGTCTGAGGGACCCTTATTGTAGCCTGCAGTGATGTCTGCATTTCCACATCAATTTGCTTTGATTTTCCCGTTTCAGGAGGAGAAAAGCGCACTACAGAACACAGCGTTGCATTTACGTGCTTCCCGGGGGAAAGTGGAACAAATCGCTTTCGTTGCCAAAGCAGGTCACGCGGGCACGGCTGGCCGAGGAGTCCAGGACGCAGCAACCTCCTGTAAGTTGGTAAATGCAGGAGAACCATATACTGGTGACTAGCTCCAATGCCTGACTTCAAACTTTACATCACAAATTCCTGATTACAGCGTCTGCCTCCTTTAACATTTAACAGTCTACCCCAAGATTTTTTTAATATCAAATTTACCTTATTGTGTTTTAGTAAAGTACTTCAAATTTTATTTTATAATAGGACTTTGCCCATAATTTTACTCAAAATAGGTAGATGGGTCATATGATTTATTGATCCTTAGTGTCTCTACCCACACACACCCTCCTGGGAGAAGGCTGCTGCTTTGACGGGGCGTTGGCTCTTCGGGCCACAACAGTACACAGACGTTACTTCTGCTTTCAATATGACAGTTGGAGCATTCCATGATATTCAGGACATTTGCGTTATTTTTTCTTTTTTCCCCTTCCTTTCCCTTCACTTCCTTTCCCTTCCCATTTTTCTTTTTTCCTTTCCTTTCTTTTCTTTTAATAATCTTTTCTTACTAACTTTTATGTCCTTTAAGATTTCTGGTATTCTGATTTTATCCATATGTCTAGTATACCTTTTTCCTTATCAATTCTTAATAGAATTAGTGTAATTTTTTTCTGAACATGGAGTTTTGTCTTTTTTTCCTCTTTTTTAAAATTTTATTTTATTTTAATGGCACATTTTAGATGTACATAGTGATAACATTCATCATAGGGGATTTGTACCTGTACGTGATATATCTTCTTGCTTCTTTTTTTCCCATTCCCCTCCCCTCTGGAGTTTTTTCCAAATCAAAAGAAATATCTTATTTTTGGTTCCATTTTTCTTTGTTATATTTTATTATCAATATTTTAGTGCTTTTGGCATTATGGTCCAACTTATAAGAGTCATAATTTTTTTCTGTGTCTATGCATCTGAGTGATGGTGCGTCCTTCTGGTTGTGACATTTCTTCCACTAGTGCCAGAAAAAAAGCCTGATTACTAGTGGTGAGAATGCACATCAATTTGTTAATTTAATTTTAGTTTAAAGTCAGGTATTTTCCTTTTATCTTCCTTTTTAATATACAAAGGAGAGTAGCACTAGAAAGAGACAAGGGGGAAAAGCAGGAAGGGAAAAAAGGAAAGAAAGGGGAAAGGGAATTCAGGGAGAAATGTGAATAAACCTGCTGTAAATAGGGATGGAGGGGAAGGGTGGGTTGAGGGGGGAGAACCAAGATGCATCATGTACAGGTACAAAATAACTGTGATGAATGTGATCATTATATATACAATGTACCAATAGATGTTCTTGGTTAAAAAAAAAAAAGACACACAAGAGAGAAGCCTGAGACAACAAATGACATAAATAAAAGACATTAATATTTCTAGGAAAAACTGCATGTTAGATGGTAAAAAATCAGACACACATGAGTACATATTGAATTGTTTCTCTGGTATGAGAAACCATAAGTGTAAATAAGGACAAAAAAGTATAATAGATACTAAGTAAAAGAAAGACAATATTCAATAGGAAGGATAATTAGAAAGGCAGGAGGGGGAAAAGAAGGAAAGGAAAAAGAAAAGAAAGGGAAAAAGGGGAAAATGTAAAGCTACTGTACATAGGGAAGGAAGGGGGAGTAGAGGGAAGGAGCGGTGAGAAGAGGGGGAAACCAAGATGTATCATGTACAGGTACAAAATAAATGAGAAGAATGTGATCACTATGTGTACAATGTACCAATACATGTTCTTGGAAATAAAATAAAAAGTAAATAAATAAAAAATAAAGTCAGGTGTTTCACTTGCTATGTTAGTCTGAGAATTCCCTTAGAGATCTGCCTCACACAAAAGATACCTGTTTTAAAACCTCCAGGTAATTTTTTATCTCTCATTTATTATAAATTCTCTTAGATGATTTATTTTCTTACATCCTGAACCTTGTGTTCGCGTAGTTGTATGGTAGAAAACTAACACAGTGATAAAGTAGCAAGTGATAAACAGAAGAACAGATCTAGATTTGTGGGCTTGGGCTAATTAAATTGCTTGAAAGTATATTTAATCCAGTCTTCTATTTGATACATTCTTTAAAGTGATTGTAGGGCTGGAGATTTAGCTCAGTGGTTAGAGTGCTTGCCTTGCAAGCACAAGGCCCTGAGTTTGATCCGCAGCACCAAAAAAAAAAAAAAAAAAAAAAGAAAAAGAAAAAGTGATTGTATCATTCTAAATCGAATTTGTTATTTTCCAGAAGCTTGAAAGGACTTTACCCTTGAATTCCAGCTCCCCAAGTGAAATAGGCTGATATTGTCACCTCAAAATTTACACATTGAAACCTTGGAATTAAAATTACTTTTAATTTCCAAGAACACAGTTTTTCCTTTCAGTAAAGCCATTTAAAGACTCCAGGATTGTTGTATTGTTGCAGTGATTTTTTTTCTTATTTCTCAAATAATATTTTGTACTTTCGTTCTTTCACAGTCTATTTCCTCTGTTATATTTGTTGTTTTTTAATTTTTGTCTTTATTTTCCATGTAGGGAGGTTTTCTCACTCAGCTGATACTGCTAAATATATGGGATAGGAGATTATGCGGGAAGATACTTGGAGCGCCACTTCACTCTGAGGAAACAATTCTTAACTAAGAGTGATGCTGCCTCGCAGAGGATATTTGATGTCTGTAGACACTTTTGATTTTCATAATGAGGTAAGTTCTACCGGTATTGAAAGGGATCAAGCTGGGTATACCACAAAGCAACTGATGCTGCACGGAACTGCAGCCTCCCAACAAAGAAATGTCCAGTCTAAACTGTGCATGATGCCACTGTGGAGAAACAGTTTTCTAAATAACATAATCTACGTGAGAAATTTGTTAGTCATTTCTATTTGATTTATCAGGTTCCTCAGAAAAAATATTTTAACATTTTCTGTGGAGACTAACAGTTTATCAACATTTTAAAAGCCAGTTGTAGGAGAGATCTCTGGTCATATTTTCACTACACTTCTATTTTTAGGCTAAAACCCAGCTCCTCGAATGTAGCACAGTCCATCTCTGAGGGGCATCAGTATACAATTTCTGATGGATAAATCTCCAGAAAGTATAGTGGGAGCGAAGAAATGGGGACATGAACTGTTTCTCCAGGAGTATGAATTGGCAATCTAAATGCTTCTCAAAAAACTGTCCCCCAATCCTTACACTTTTGCTTTCTGACCCACTCAGTTGTAGAAGTATCTGATACTGTAAGTCCACAGAACTTTTTAGCAGTCTGTGGTAGAAACTAGACTCTTTTTAGCTTTCTTTCTCTTTTTTTTAATTTTTATTTTTATGGTACATTTTAGATATACATATTGATAACATTCATCATTGGGGATTTGTACCTGTACATGATATACCTTGTTGCTTCTTTTTTTCCCATTCCCCTCCCCTTACCCCCCCCTATTTTAGCTTTCTTCCTTTGCAGAATGAAGGTTTGGTTTTCCTGAATATTCAGTGTCACTTGCCTGTTTTCTCTTTTGACTTCTGTTTCCTTTGGTGGTACTTCATGCTTATCGGGTTTTGTCTTAAAATTCCTTTTACTGTAGATTTATTGGATTTTCCAAAGTAAGTGACATTATATGTACCATTTCATGGTGTAGAAATTCAAAGTTCAATTTAAATGTCAGAGTTTTATCGGAAGAAATCTGGAGGACATTTGTTCCCTACAATTGGCTCTGAAAAATACCTCCTGCGCATCTCACAAAGCTGACTTTATCTCAGCTTATGTGTATTGGACCTTCTCTTTTGACTTTACCTGACTGCTCTGTGATCCCTGGCCACTGCTTCTGTATTGTCCTTCCTGTAAAAATGAGCAGGACCGTGTTCTATTCCCTTGCAGGAAAAGTATCTCCTCAGCCTAGCCTGGCAGGGGAAAAACTCCTTCTTTGAATAAACAAATGTCTAACACCATTCTACCTCTGCATATCTTTTAAATACCTTTGCTGGCTGTAGTAGTTCTGGGGTCTCCTAATCAACCATTTCATGTTCAGTGTAATACAAGAATGTTTTGGGGGTCAGGGAATGAGAGAGAGAGAGAGAGAGAGAGAGAGAGAGAGAGAGAGAGAAAGAGAGAGAATAGATAGATTCAGTGTATAGATTCATCTATTCTGTATATAGATTTCTTCCTAGGTGGGAAAGTTTTCCCTTCATGTTGTATGAGCTTTTGGCTGTCAACAAAACTTTAAACAAATTTTCTGCTTGCGTTAATCACATGTGAAACTATGCAGCTCCCTCTTTCTCTCTCTCTGTCACAAATACGCACGTATGAAGTGCAGAAGAATTGTAGCTAAAGCTCTTTAAAATATTTTTGCATCAAGTTCTTAAGTTGAGAAAACCCATGTAATATATGCTGTAAATGATGTTTGTAATATAGATTTGTGATATTAATGATACCTCTATAGAAAACAATACAAACAATTTAATTCAAACTATCATCTGTGAATCCTTAGCTAGTGGAGATGAATGAAATTTGAAGCAAATGAATTATTTTCATATAAAAAGCAGATTTGAAGAAGCTTCATTTTTAGCATGAATCTACAGTGGGTTACATGTAGAACAGAAAATTTTAGAATCATTATATTTCAAAACTGGGGAGTAATGCTCTAACAAACCCCCTCAGTCCTACTTATAGATGTGTAAATTCTGACTTTAATGAACACAACAGCTTTTCATTTGGTTCTGCTTTGAGTATCTCCAGTGGGAAATATTCTTGTGTATATTTTGTTTACAAAATTTCTCTTAAGTCTAAGTGAATACTTATGTAGTATATATACAAAAATTTCTCTTAAGTGTAATTTTGTCATGAACCATTATTCTTCTGCTAAAATAATGATTCTCAAACTTCAGCTTGTAACAGGAACACCTGGAATATTTGTCAAAATACATTTAGCCCCAGTGATTCTGACTAAATTGTCATAGGGTGGGGATAATAATCTGGCTTTCTTACAAGTACCCAAGTAATGCTGATCCTGCTGGTCCCAGTGCATACTTTGAGAATACTGCTCACAACGTAGCTTCCATATCTGTATGCCTACCCAACCTACTTTTCATTACTCTATGTCTAGCTTCTCTTGTCTGACTGAGTCTGACCCTGGTTATCTCTTGTATCCCTTGTTCTCTGAATGTTCACTTTTTTACATTTTAATCTCCCTGTGCCACACTCTAATTTTGGTTTATGCAAATCTCCAACTTTTTGAGAATGCTTTACGAGGATTGATGAATTATGATGCCAGCTCCCAAAACATCATGCAATGACTTTAGTATTGTTTAGGCTTATAGCCCAAACATTGGTCTAGACACTGGGAATATGTGGTAGGAGAGATAGACAATACATCTACTCTGCTGTAACTTATGAATTAGTGATGGTATGAATAAAGGAGAATAAGGAAGTGAATAAACAAAATAATTGGAATAGAGGGTGAGATACAACAGAACTCTGTTGGCTAGGGAGGATAGGTTAGTGCACATTTTACAGAGGAATAATGAATTGTCTTAAGCAAAGGTAACACAGGTTGCATACCCTTTGTCTAAAATACTGGGACAAATAGTATTTTTCAGATTTTGAAATTTATCAGATTACCGAATATATGTAAAGAGACATCTTGGGATAGGATCCAAGTCTAAAAATGAAATTCATTTCTATTTCACATATAGCCTGAAGTCACAATCTTATGTAATGTTATTATTGTACCTTCATTCTGACTGAGACACTTTTATCTTGTGATGTCTCACAATGTGTGGAATTTTCCAATTGAGGCATCACATTAATGCTTGTGGGGGTAAGCTTCATTGTGTCAGCTTAATTGACGTGGGAGCTGCTGAAGGGATTAGTAAAGCAGGTTTCTGGGTGTGTCTAGGTGGGTCATGGAGGTATGACCTTGGACCAGCTCCTGACTAGTCATTCTTGAGTGTGGTGGGCACTGCGATGGATTTCTTCAACTCTAGCCTGCTGTGTGGAAGGAGTCACTTTCAGAGTAAAAACCCGTGCAGTTTTTGCAGTTTACAGTTCTTGTGGGCTTCTCTTGGGGCCAGCCCGTCAGCCTGACCCATTGTTTCTCTCTGGAGCTGCTGACTTTCTCCCCGCTTATTGTGTGTCGGTGGAGAGAGCCCCTGCCAGGCCCTGGGATCCAGGGCTAGCATTCTAGACGTTTCATTCTCATCACCGTGCTGTCTTCGTTTTCTTCACTTTCTCTGTAGTCTCCAGTTTTGCTGTCAGCTCTTTCTTTGTTCCCAGATTCTACTTTTTTCCTTCACTTTATGCTTTTTTTCCAGATGTCTTGACTCCACACCCTGCGGAAGGTGTATTTTGCTGCTTGGCTTTACTCCAGCATTTTTTTCTCTCAGACTTTGGATTTTTAGATGATGGATGTTTCACCGGTATTTTAAACTAAGGTCTGACGTATAGGAACACGATGCTTTGTTTGAAGTATAGGACATTTCTATGGGTGAGTGAAAGTTGGCCTTTTCTATTGGACGAATCTCTATTTTAAACTCTACAAATTCTTCCGTTGTTTAATATTGACACATTTAACTCTTGTCAGATGTCCTTCAGTTATACTTCACTGGAAATTAGAGGTTCTTTCAGATAAAAAGCCTTTCTGATCTGTATTTTTACTGTTAGAGTTGAGCTGTATCTTTGCCTGTTCTCTTCCATTTTCCCTTCCATTCCGGTAGGTTAAACATCCTTCCTTCCCATTACTCAGGTAGCCACCGTGCCACTGATCTTTTCTGTCTTTTTAGTATTGCATACCATGAAGTTTCCCCTCAATATTTCCTTTTAGTTTTCCCTTCTTAAACTTACATACTTATCCTCTCGTGTCTTCTTTTCTACCTTCTAATCTTTATTCTTCCATATACCCATCCTCATGTCCATCCCTTTGTCCATCTGTCCCCATATCTACTCATCCTTCTAGCTGTCTGTTCTGTTTTCAGACTTGCTACATTTACCATCATTTTCCCCTGCCCTAAAACATTTGCAAAACAGAGAAATGGAAAGAGCAAGTTTGGCAGTATCTGGAAACTTGATCTTTAAAAGGTTAATTCTTTACCTGTGGGACGTATTAACCACAGGAATTTAAATATGATAATTTATAAAGTAAATTTCCTAATCACAAAGTTGATTATATCTCTACCTTGTGAAAATACTTTTTTTATTTTTATTTTAAACCAAGAACATGTATCAGTACATTTTACATACAGTGGTCACATACAGTGGTACATTTATTTTGTACCTGTACATGATGCATCTTGGTTCTCCCCCCTCTTGCCCACCCTTCCCCTCTGTTCCTTGTGAAAATACTTAACCAGAACCCCATTTCATAACAAAACTTCACGGCACTTAAATTTACTCTTTACTATGTATCTGCATTCATTTTTCCCCAAACTTATTTTCTAGTTCCCATTCTTAAAAACTACTGGAACAAGTAGCTTTTCTCTTGTATTTTATACTTATACATATTAGCTTATACTAATGATTATTTATCCCAAGGAATTCTTTCCTATAAAACTCTAAGAATCCAAATTTTATCCAGTTCGTTGTCAGCACAATCGTGTCGCTTCCTCAAGTTCCACGTCATTCTTCAGCTAGAAGTAATGCATGTGTGTTTTGAATACTGTTGTATTCTTTTTGTGAAGCTCTTGAGGGTCACTTTTGACCTTACATATTTTTGTATAATCATTGTAGCTGCCTAAGAAGTGTGTAAGTTTGTAGGGAAAGACATAGCCTCCCATTCATGTTTATAGGTCTCCAAATACCTGGTAATAAAATGTGTACCATTTTCCGAGCCAGAGGTTCTTCAAGTGCGGTCTTGGCAGTGGTATCACACTGCCATGAGGGTAACTGGTACACAAATACACAAAATCAGGAACACTGAACTAGGGCCCAGTAATTTGTCTTAACAAGCTCTGCAGGTAATTCTGATGCCAGCTAAAATTTGGAGAAAACTTTGTTAACATGCACCAAATACTTGTTGAATGCATGAAGGGATAAATGATAAAAAAATTTAATTCATTTTGAAACAAAACACGAGAGTTAATTTAATTATCTCTGTCAATGAAACCATGTTGTTCAGATTGAACATTATGAAACACCTTTGAATTTTGATTAGGAGAACTCTGATACTATTTCCTAGCAGTGCCTTCTAGAATGGTGCTTTTTCTCAAACACTTTTGACAAATATTGTGTGTTACTTACGGTTGAAGGAATGAGTGTTGAAATTCTTTGTACTCACTGAGAATACAAATAATCAGTTATATTAGTCCACGGAGGAGATAACAGGGATCCATAAAGTTCACCTGAAACTTTTTCAGTGAAATTGAGTGTTGAGTTGAATATCTCTAAGACTTCTGATACACTCACTAAAAGGAAGATTTAATTGAAAATAGCTAGGGTAGAACCTGAGAATCCTCTTTCTGCCCAAGAGATACTGCTGCCTCTCATCCAAGGGAACAGCTTATGAGGAAAAGGGTTGCAACATAAAATTGTTTTGACTCTCACAGGGCAGTTTAAATTGGGATATGTTGGGGGTGCTTGAGGTTTGTGCAATTTATTTATCTCTTGTGAGCTGTAGTTTCCTCATCGGTGAACTATAAGTGACATGTGAAAGGTCTGGTAAGATGCCTTCCATGTAAGTACTCTATAAAATGTGATCATTATAATTCAAATAAAAATTGACAGCAAAAATTAAAAAGTAAAAACTATTAAGAAGTGTCAACATATTATGGTTTTATCTGACAGCAGTGTCAACAGAGTAGGACAGGGCTGGTTAACACTTTCCCTGACACATTGCTTAGAATGTGGGGACAACAAAATTGAGCTGTTGTCAACAGTTTTATAGCTTCTGCAATTTCAGTTTGAGTGTCTGCCATTGACCCGCAAGAGCTGAAATCACAAGGGCAACTTTCCGAAAATCGAGCCCTTCTTCTGGCACTACCCTGATTATCACTTATTCCTGACAGAAAAGCAAAAACAAAACTGCAACCCAGTGAAAGACCATATTTTTTTTCTTTATTGTATAATATGGTCATTTTTCATATTGGCATATTTTTTCACACATGTATATTAGTAACTGATTTAAATAACAAATTGATTATCAAAATGTTCTTTGTATCAGTTGAAGAGCATTGCCCACTTATCACACACTGGGTAACAATCTCTGGAAAAACTTTTTATTCTAGGTTATAGGATAAACTTTTATTTCACAAAACCAAAAGCAGTAAATCAAATACACTATTTTATTGTTCACTGACGAGAGTTAAATTCTGAGTGACAGTCAAGCTAAATCATATTTGAGGAGCACTTTGGACCTGCTTTTGTAAATTATGGACATTTAAATCTGGCAGCTAAATATTTAATTTAAACGACAGTGACTCATCTGAAAAAATACGTGCTTTTGATCCAAAAAAATAGACTTATTTCCAAAGATTATTTTGGAAGAAGTATTAAATATGTAAGGGAAGATGTGCAGATAATTATGGTACTTTATTTCTTTATGAAAAGTGAGGGGGAAAAAAACAAAGAAATGCACTTTTCTGGTGCAGGTAAGATTTGGGAACAGAAGGAATAAGTAGAATGTTTAAAAATGATTTTATGTTTCATACTCATAACATACCTAAACCTGATTGTTTTATAATCAGGATTATATGTGTGTTAAATGAGAATATGTGTTAAAATGTTTAATAACTTCATTTGACTTTAGAAAAATTAAACCTGAGTATCAAAATGGGAGTTCAACGTTTCCTTTCTCTTTTTTCCCCTTCCTTCCTATCTTCCTTCATTTGTTCCTTTTTCTTTTTTTTTTAATTTCATTTCCTGAATTTTGTGTCACTAGTATTAAGGATGTTTTTATTTGTTAATCTTCATGTTTCTAACGTGCTTTAAAGTTAATTCTTTAAGTTTTTTAGAAAGGAAATATATTTTAAAGACATGTACAATCAAATTTCAAAAGCCCATTATGTTCTTTTTAAGAAATGCTGTATTTTCATACAACTCATTGCTTTCTTCAAAAGTCTTAACTGAAAATTATTTTCATTATCTTCTTTCCCCTCCTCCAGTCCACTGTCTTCATCACTTTTCTAGCATATGATTCCTATTTAGCAGAAGTTCAGGTAGTAACATCAGTGACTGAATGACTAAAGGAAAGAAAATGTAGCCACCATGTGAAACAACTTTTATCAGCACGCTGAAGAGTCCACTGCTAATTTGTGTGTTGGTGCTTGAAAAAATGGCACAGCTCTTAGGTCTGTGGCAGCAAGAGCGAGCCGTCCGCGGTCTGCTGTTAAACGGAGCCAGTACTTGTCTTATCCCGTTTAGGCCCCGCACCTGTGTCCCTCTGAAGACACAGGCAGAAAACGCGAAAGCTCACAGCTCTTGACAGGGTCCCAATGTTGCTGTCTGGGAGACGAGTGGATCCAGAAGTTAAAGGATATTTAACACCTTTTAAATAAAAAAAAAAAAAAGAAAGCTTTTCTTAAAACTATTACAAAAAAACATGTGAATATGGAAATACAAAAGACCTTCAATCACATGCATATTTTGTTTTGTTGTAGTTTTGGCAAGAAGTGGGTAGAAAGTGTTAGCTACCTTGATTCTATCTCAGAAAGAAAGCTCCAGTGTTTTCTGATGGTCCATGGTTGGCCAGACTGATTCTAAAAATCCATTTAATGATTTGGTTTTTATTTATTCACTCATTTTCACCCAATACTTTAGCATTCGGGCATGAATAGGCAAAAGTCTTTTTAAATACGAGTTTAGATTGTTGTGTAGATACAGAACATACTTAATAATTACGTCTCTGTGAGTTTGGAGTTAAGTATACCTGTGAATTCCTCACCGTCATCAAGGCTACAACATTTTTATCACCTCCCGAAATTTCCTTGTCCACTTTTGTTATCATTGTTATTTTCAGAATACTTAACATGAAATGTACCTTCCTGGAACTTTAAGTGCAAAATCCTACACTGTTAACCCAACAGACACTGTATGCTGTAAAGTGGTATGTGTGCTGCCGAAGCGAGCTCTACATGCTGTAAAGTGGAGAGACAGAATTTATTTATCTTGCATAACTAAACTCTTGTAACCTTTAACGAGTCCCAGCACTTGGCAACTATCATTGTATTCTCTGCTTCTGCAAGTTTATTTTAGATTCCACATGTAAGATCACAGTGTTTGTATTTCCGTATCTGGCTTTAATTAATATAATTTTTCCAAGTCCATCCATGTTATCGTAACGGCAGAATTTGCTTCCTTTTTGAGGCTCAATAACATTCCACCATATGTATATATCACAATTCATCCCTCAATCAACATTTAAGTAGTTTCTAGATCTCATCTATTGTGACTAATACTGCAATGAAGATGGTAATGCAGATATCTCCTTGCCATCCTAATTACTTTGCTTTGGCTATAAACTAAGAAATGAAAGCATTAGATCATATGATAATTCTATTTTTAATTTTTTGATGAACTTACATATTGTGTTCCATAATTGCTTTATTAATTTACATTGCATAGTATACAAGTGTTCCCTTTTTTGATATCCTCAACTCTTGGTATCTTTTTATTTCATTTATTTACTTATTTAGGTAGTGCTGGCGATTGAACCCAGGAGGAGCACTAACACTGACCTACTTCCCCAGATCTGATTGAATTTTTTTTCTTTATTTCAAGATACGATCTTGCTAAGTTTCTCAGGTGAGACTTGAACTTACCATTCTCCTGCCTCAGGCTTCTTCGGTGCCGGGATGACAAGTGTGTGGCATCACACACAGCTTTGGCTTTTTGATAAGAGTCATCCTAGCAGAGGTGAAGTAATGTCATATTGTGGGTTTGATGCTCATTTCCCCGACATTCAGTGAGGAGCATATTTTCTTCTCCTTGTTAAACATTTGTTTGTTTTGTTTGGAGGAATATTTAAATCCCATGGTCACTTCTGAGTTAGAATTTTTTTGGCTACTCAATTGTACAAGTTTTTGTACATTTTGTATGTTAACCACTTATCAGATATATGGCTTGCAAATATTTTCTCTTATTCTATATGCTTAGTTCTAATTTAGTTGGTTATTTCCTTTGCAATGCAGAGTATTTTAGATTGAGGTAATTCAACTTATTTATTTTTGCTTTTGTTGATTTTACTTTTATATCTGAATCATATCTGATCCTTGCATAGTCAGGAAGCCTTTAGAAGTATTTTCTTTTAAAGAGTTAAGGCTTTGAGTATCATGATTAAATTCATAATCAACTTTAGCTAATTTTTGTGTACTGGGTAAAAAAAAAAGTCCAGTTTTATTCTTTGGCACACTGTACCCTAATTACTCAGTACTGCCTACTGAGGAGATTATGCTTTCTCTATTTTGTATTCTTGGTACCTGGTTGAAGAGTGTTTGGTTTATGCGCATGGGCTTTCTATATTCCTTCACTATATTCCACTGTATTCCACTGCACTGTGTGTCTGCTTGTATGCCAATAACATGTATTTTGTTTATTACTTTAGCTTTGTGATATAATTTGATATAAAGAAATGTGTTGTCTCCACCTTTATTCTTTTTCAAGATTGCTTTAGTTAATTCAGATATTTTCTGGTAAATGTCTCTTTGATAGGTACTCCCTTGAATTTATAGATCATTCCTAAGCAATCACCAGGTCAAATAAGAAAACAAAACAAAACAAAAAAATTCTGTAACAAGCTGGGTATGGTGGTACACCCTGTCTCAAAAAAAAAAAAAGAAAAGAAAAGAAAAGAAAAACAGACAGGCATATAGCTGATATAGCTCAGTATTAACACTGTAAATTCAATCCCTAGTACCAAAATAATCTTGTAACAAACAAAAATGAAAATACAGCATCCTAAATTTAGGAAACATAGCAATAGAAATTCTAAGAGAGCAGTTAATATCACCAAAGGTTTAGATTAAGGAAAAAGAAAGATCTCAAATAACCTAAATTTATACCTCAAGAATTAGAGAAGTAGAATTAGAATAACAATTTAAGACCAAAGTTAGTAGACAGAAGGAATAAAAATAGCACAAATTAAGACTAAAAAAAATTAGGAAAGGTCAAAAACATTAAGGATTATTTTTGAAAAGATAAACTATGGTTACTATGAGTAATTATACACTAACAAGTTGGATAACCTAAAATTGGATCGTTTCCTAGAAACATGTAATCTACCAATACTGAGTCATGACAACACAGAAAATTGAAAAAAAAATTAGAGTAATTGTAACATTTTCTATTTTCCTGCTGTGATTGATTTGTAGTTCCCTACCATGTAGTTAGAAAGGCTACCTGATTGATACCAATTTTCTTAAATTTAAGACTTGTTTTGTGGTCTACCATCTGAACTGGAAAATGTTCCATGTGTGCCTAAGAACAACATGTATTATTTTACAGTTGGAGGGTGACTTAGTCACTTTCTTGTCACTGGGACACAATATCAAAGATCAACAACCTTGGCTCAGGGTTATAGGGGCTCATATTTTTAGTCCATCGTTGGCCAACACTGGGGCAGGAAGGCGTGATGGAAGGGTCTGGAGTATGAGAATGCTTTCGTCATGCCTGTTAGGAAGAGAAAGAAAGAGAAGAGAGTGGAAAGGGAGATACACCCTCCAGGTCACGCCCCCAGTGACCTGCCTCTTCTGACCACACTCTTGTCATTTCCTAACTATAATGCCCCCCGATCCAATCACCTTTCAAAAACCTCACATACTGCGTGTACGAGGCTTTGGGTGGACATCCAGACATAAACCATAAACAGACTAAATGTTCTGTATACGTTTGTTACCTTTATTTGACCTAATGTATAGTTTGAGTTTGAGAGTTTCCCCATTTTCTGTCTGATGTTCTGTCCATTGCTGAAAGTGAAGTATTGAAATTCCTTACTGTTACTGTAGTCAGGTCTAATTTTCTCTTCTTTTAATATCTCCTTCAGTGAAATATATATACATACAGATGTCTCTGTGCTTGACTTTGTTTTCAGGAATGTGCAATTAATTTGGATGTTTGTCCATCTTCAGACAACTTTTCTGTTTGAAGAAAGGGATTAGAATTTTAGATAGCTGGAGGATACAGCCTGTTACTACTGTATGCATCACCCCTCCCTCCACAGCCTACAGGAGAACATGTGAAGCCAGGTTTCTTGTGTTTATTGAGAAAAAGTAGAACTATGCAGTACATTGGCGTATGTCACTTCAGACAGTTTAACTTTTAGATCTAAAGGTGTGACCATTAATTGTGATTTGTTGACTTGACTTGATTAAAAATGCTCAGGGGGTCAGTGAAACACATTTCTGGGTATATCTGGTGGGTTAGGAAAGCATGATCTTCAATACCACACACGGTCCCTGACGTGATCATCTCTGGTCCTGCTCCCCTGCCCTTGCGAACTCTCCTTGTCCGTTCTACCACGATGCTTTAGCCTGGGAGCCACCTGATCATGAACACAATACCCTGAAACCAAGAGCCAAATTGAAACTTTTATCTGCCAGTGCATAGGGTTTCTGTGTTTTTATAAATTTAAATTTCAAACAAGCAGCATTAATGACTACTCTAAAACAATTTTAAATATGAGAAGTGAGTGTTAAGGAGTGAATGGCTATAGTATCATCTATAATTCCTTCAACAAGAAATAAATTGTTGCAAAAATAAAAGCAACTTGTTATAACATTCCATCTCTAAGGAAAGATTTGAATGTCTTCCCTTATACGTGAGACTACACAAGAGAAAAACAGCTTTTATTTCTAAATCAAAGAAAGCATCTTCACTAGTGGAAAAAAACATTTATTTTTAGATATATAAATATTAAATTGATAATTAATTTTCTTAGCAACTTGGTCTTACAGAAACTTTGATCAGAAACTTTAAAATCTTTGGGTTTTTTAAACCCAAGCATCTACTTAAATGCTAAGACATAAAATGAATTGCAGAGATTAAACAAAGAAAAACTCAAATGTTGTACCAGTTTCTGACACATTTTATTTTTATCTTTCAGGGCAGTAAATTTTGATCAAAATTTCACATTGAGCAAATAGTCTAAACATTATCTAAATTACTGACAACCTGTTACAAAATAGATTTGAAATATTCCACCTTAAAGCTACCCTGACTGCACTGGCAAATTGGAAAATAATTCTAAAATGTTCCATTCACATTTGCTGGGAAGGAGGTCTAGTTTCTTAGTAAACTTAGCATAAGCGTCACAGCATGGGGGTTTTCTTTTTTCTTTTTTTTTTTTATTGAATTATGTTCACCTCTTGAATTATATTCATATTTCTTATTTTATTATTCCTCATTGTAATTCTTCATACTTAAGTCAAGGATTCATTTTCTAGAGAAATAATTGTATTCTTGGTCTGACTTTCAACTAATAGCTTTTCATTCAAATCAGTTTAATTCAATTTAATACATACATATCATGAGGGAGACATTGCCCTATGTTTAGAAAACAGTGGTGAACATTTTAAACACAAGACCTTACATAATCAGTTTACAGTTATGTAGAGAAGACATATTATATTATAATTAAATGCTTCTTATAAAAAGTACAATAATAGCACGGAGGAAGAGAAATGGACTAATCAAAATGGATTAAGAACGGTTTCTCTAAAAATTGTTATTCACCCTGATTTGGAATTAGCTAAATCAAGAACAGATTGTAAGACTTCTAATCAAAGGGAACAATATTTTTGAAGATGCTTAGATGGATGAGTTCCTCAATATTAAAGAACCTGGAGTGTCTTAGTTACTTTTCTCTCGTTGCTGGGACAAAATACCAGACACCCAAAGTTAGGGGCAGAAAGGTTTCTTTGGCTCACAGTTTGTAGAGGTTTCAGTCCACAATCAGCTGGATCCAAGGCAGGGTGACATGGCAGGCAGGCAGAAGGCAGCAAGGTAAGCAAGGGAGGCAACAAGGGGACTAACCAGCTTCTTCCTGTATCTTATATCTTATCCAGGCTGCTAGGATTAGGGCAGTGCTAAAACAATCAGTGGATTGATTTAGTAATCACACGCCCTTAATCCCAGCATCACACACTCTAGGTCCAGCTATTTCTTACCATGTGAGGCTTTGGGGGGACATCCAGACACGAACCATAACATGGAGCAAGCAGATGATTAGCGTTGGGATAATCTCTAATAGCAAACAGGGGAGGAGAGTTTTGAGTGCAGTATAGAAGCTGGGCAATGAGGGAAATTTAAGACAAGTTTGCTCCTAAAACAAAACCCTGACAGTACACGGTGCACAAGTACAACTGCACCCCATGGAACACTTCTGAGAGAGCAAGTGGAAGTTCATTTGTAATATGTCTAATGATTAAAACATTAAGTCAGATTAGTAATGTTATGGCATATATGTTCTTCCACCTTACTTTGACAAATTCAAGTATATTAAAATATCAAAAATGTAAAATTGTGGGTTTAGTTTTAGAATTTAGTATTTAGTATTAAAAGTGCAAAATTTTGAAAGTAACAGAATTTAATTATTGCAATTATCTTGGTATTCTATGGCTAAACAACAGAGTTTGGATACATAGTAAGATAGAGATAGTATGTCATTTCTGAATAATTACATTTTTTGTTGCTTAAAATTTTTTCTTTTATGTCACCAAACTCACCAATTGTATCAAAATAATTATACTTTTCACACATGTCGTATATGTTCTGTTGAGGTTAATAAATTGGTATTAATGCCAAATATGACGTTCTATGAATCATCATAGCACCTAGGTAACGTCTTAAAATTAATTAATCATTACTAAAATGTCAATCTTGAGTAATTACTAAATAAGACAATTACAATTACTAAAACAGAGATTCCAAATAAATGAAACTTAAGCATCATAGTGGAAACTTATAGGATAAAATTTTCGTCATAGAAAAATATTACTGAATCATTAACTTCTTTAATCACTTCTGTCGTGATTTTAGACATCACTTCAGTAAAATCTAGTTCCTCATGGAACTTGCTTCAACTCACTATATGTAGACGTAATTGTATTGAATTAAAGTATTTTCAAAGAAAAATATGACTCATTTAACACTGTACCTTTTCCCTACATACAGCTCTTGTTAATACTATTCTGAATTATGAGAACTGCCTAAAGAACAAATTAGAAGATGAAGAGAGGCAAATATTGGGTAGGTGGTGTGAGCGGTACCTTTTAGAGCAGGTATGCCTTTCAGCCCTAAGAGAAAATGTTTGACAAACCAATGTACAGTTCATGCCTTCTCTCTCACCAAATGTCTACTGCTGTTCAAAACTGGACTGATCCTGTGAAATAGTGTCCACCTTCAGTTTGCCAGAAACAAAATCCTCAAACTGCTATTGCATTGACCATAATGAGATTGTGTTTCAAGTAACTGGGTTAAGACATTCAGAGCATCATCCCCCGGACAGTGTTAGTCACTGAATCCATGTTCACAGTTACAGAGTATTCCGGTCTGGTGTGGAGGTCAAATCTTAAGCTAAGAGGTACTTTTGTAGTCTAAAAATTTGTTTGTTGTGTTTTGATGCATGAGACCCCTTTCAAAGTGCACAGGTGTCCCACTTACCTGTTCTAAGAATTGTATTGTTTAAAATGTGTTGATTTTGATTCCATTAGAAACATTCAATTAGAGCTATCCAGGAAACCCCGGGCTAAACACATGCGTCTAAAGCTGAGGAAAATTAGAAAATTTCCACATGCCAATGATGACTGGATGAAGTATATTTTCAAGCTAGCTTACTGTGTGAAGTTCACTGGTTCACAGGTGAGAACCTGTGAGTACAGGTTCTCACAGGGTAGAATGATAAATTGAATAAACCACCACAACTTAATATAAAGGTTGAGTTTTGTTGCTTAGTGGCATATTTGTTATACTGTCTCTGTCATTATAGAGATTATAATTTATTTGGAGAGGTAAATGTTGAGTGTTGAAAGGAGGAGAAATAGAATAAAAGTTTGGGATATTTATGGAAGAGTAATGTAGATGTTGACACTTGAAAAGTGGCAGAATTTATCTAGGAAAAAGGGGACAGAAGACATACTTTGACAGATAAATTACTCAAGGGACTGAAAAAAAAGACGCGGATAGAGTATAATGATTATAGTAACAAGCAGACTTGTGAGTTGTGATAGGATTTTAGGAAGTGAATTAAGAGCAATGGGAAGTCACTGAAAAATGTTGAGGGGAAGTAAAATGATCAGATCTGAGTTTAAAAACATTTTTACTCTCGCTCCTATACTGAGGGAGGTAAGAAGGAAAGAATTCCTTAAAAAGTGGAATGCTAGTATAGTAAATAGTGAAGTTTGGGTGAAGGTGGTGATATAGGGAAAGAGATTAGAGAAATTGATTAGGGTATAGATATGATGGGACATGTAATGTTACAAGGGAGATGGTCAAGAAAATAAAGAGAAAATGATTAAATGTTTGCTTCACTATACATTGCAAAAGTGCCGGAAAATTGTCCTATTTCGCCTTGTTCTCTTACCTAGTTGATCAATACATATACTTTTGATCTTAATATGCTTTCGTTTTATTGAGGATGCACAAACATACCATTCTAATGAGGTCACATACTGACCCTTTCACACACAGGTTTAAATAGTCCGACTTAGTCATTTCTCTTTATTTTGCTTCTTTTTTCTCTTGATTAGCATTAGCCATTGTATATTAGAAAGGCAACAAAAGCCATTCGAGTAGAAGACCTATAAGAATTAAAACTGTTGAGTTTGAATTTTTTGGAAATTAATACTATTTAATACTTCATTTATTTGAAAAGTAGGAAAAAAACAATATTAGAAGGATGAAATAAGATATAAAGTGATTGGGTTTGGTACTGAAGCTATAATAACTTATTGTCTTTTGCTAATTTTGCTTAAGTCACTTAGAAAATTCTTTTTTTTTAATTTCACAAAAGGCAGTCATTTTGTAGCTAATAAGATTACATTGTTGTAAGACTCAATGCTGTTATTATCTATTTTAAAATTCCAGCCAAACCACCTGAAAGATATTAAAAATAAATTACCAGTATGCAATTAGCATAGGTAGATATTGTGCTGTCACCAAAACATAATGGATGATTGGCAGATGAAATGCGGGGTTGATGAGCTACTATTTGTAACCCGGAACATGCTTCCTGATAAATTAGAAACTGTCTAATGGAAACAACAGAGATGTGCACATTGAAAGATAGGTTTCTCTAGTATCTGTCACTCAAGCTTGGGTATCATTTAGTTTATCACACTAAATAATTAAACATTTTAATTTTGAGTTCTTTCTATTTTTAAATTCAGGGTGATGGAGGATCTTGCTGTGTTTCTGGTGGCGAAAGCAGCCATGAGATTGTGTCCAGCAAGTACGCACCCCATTGTCTGTGACAGTTCCACTACCTCTTCCCTGCCTTCCTAGTCATGCACATCATACTCCTTTTCTAGATATCATTTCTGCCCATCTGTAGGAGTAAACTTTAAAGTTTTTTCAAACTCTAATTCTAATATTAAAGTATTTTAGAAAAAAGAAACGCTCAGCTTTTAGCAAGCATATAAAAGATCATGTTTACATAGTTTTCATTGTTACTAAGTCGATAAATTATTGATAAATCAAATGCGAGACAACATTCCTACTTTTAGAGTTTCATTGACAAAACAGGAGGACCAACAGAAAAATAATATGAGTGCTGATGCATAACAGGTGTCACAGAAGGGGGAAGATTAAATGACAGGGTAGTAGTGCAGAGAGAGTTTAGCAGTGAGTTAATCTTCCCAAAAAGGAGGGTGGTGACTGAAGTTGAAGAGTAAATGAAAACGACTGGGGCGTTTTACTGGGAGACAGGCATTCTGGGTAGATGAGGTACAATGATGTAGAAGGACAAGGACGCGATGCTTGTGAGGTTTGCAGATAGTGAGCAGAGCTGCTTGGCTGTGTGTGAGCTGCGGCAGGGATGGAGCTGAAGTCACTGAATGACAGACCATAAAAGCCATCTTGGCAGCTCCATACTTCTTTTTTAAAAAAGAATTTTGGCTGAGAATCTAGCTCAGTGGTTAGAGTGCTTGCCTTGCAAGCACAAGGCCCCGAGTTCAATCC
Source organism: Hystrix cristata (assembly GCA_004026905.1). Lineage (NCBI taxonomy): Eukaryota > Metazoa > Chordata > Mammalia > Rodentia > Hystricidae > Hystrix > Hystrix cristata. The sequence goes on along the minus strand of PVJO010005589.1, from coordinate 12,589 downwards.
CCAGTACCGAAAAAAAAATTATTTTAATGGTACATTTTAGGTATACATAGTGATAACATTCATCACAGGGGATTTGTACCTGTACATGATATATCTTGCTGCTTCTCTTTTTCCCATTCCCCTCCTCTCCCTTCTGCCCTTCTTATTTACAAAAGCTTTGTTTCCATTTTTTCCTTCTATTCCTTGTTTCTCTTGTCCCTCTGTTCCTTCCCCCCCTCCCTTGTTCCCCTTCCCATTTGAACAATTTCTTCTTATTTATATAAAACACTGGAAGGTAAACTTTGCTTTTGCTCCTTCAGCATTAAGTTCATAAGTTTTGGTGGAGAAATATTTATATAAGCTTTTGATAAGATTTTACTATATACACACAAAAAAAAATCCAGAGGAGACTTTTATTTTCCCATATTAGTCAATCTCTGTGTGTGTGTGTGTATGTGCTTATGTGAGAATGTGTGTAAGTATGAGTAATTGATGAGAGTAGAAAATTCAATGAAATAAGCACCTGTTTATATACCTGATTTTGGGTTTTCACTCTATCATGCTAGCTTTTGCCCTTAAGTCATGATTTTATGTTTTGAAGTACTTCTATAAGTCTCCTGTAAATATGAAGTCTCTTAATCCTTATATACAACCACACAAAGTAAAAACTATTATTTCATTTTACTGCTTAGACAGCTGAGTCTCAAAGAAGTTCGTAATCTGCCTCTGTGTTCACACTGCAGTACTGTTCAAGTGATTGTGAAAGATGTGTTTCTAAATGGCAGTTCCTTGCACTAAGGACTTCTGATCCAGAGGACCTGGCAATCTTCATGTTCAAGAACTCAAAATGGTTGTCATGGTGTAAGTCCTAGGATATTTTTTCTCAAAATACCATTGTGAGAGTTTTGACAATTAAAACAAAAAGAATTGAGACGTTTGAGACTATAAGATAAAGGCAAACAAATAGAAAATATGTAAGACAAAATAAGTTCTGTGTACAATATCAGGCTGTCTAATCATAACTAATGGGTCCAAAAGACAACAAGAGTGCAGGACATCAGCAGAGTAATACTTCCTGACATTTTTCTTAAAAATTAAACAAGGCCTCTAATTAAACAGGCCTGATAAGTGTTTCATGAAATCACTGGGAAAAAAAGATGTAACTTTGAAATTTCTAATTTTATTGTGCTCACAGATAGGGCTCAAACGTTCAGTTCAGGTTTTTCTGTTCATAATTATTCTCTATATCTTTATCTATCTTCCTTTGCTTCAACCACCTGAATACCTTATAGGTGGTAATTCCAATAACTAAACCAAAGCAAGAGTCATTACTTAGTACTTGAGATCCTAAAAACTTTTAAGCAGAAAAAAAAGTCTTCAAAGGATCAAGAATTTAACATTTTATAGGCAATTCTGGATCCGAGGATACAGCTGAATGTATCCTCAGAGGACACATTTGAAGTTTTGAATTCTACACTCAAACTATCAGTCATGAGAGCAAAAAAAGAATATTATTCAAAGACGTGCTGCAGGCGCGGAGGCTGTAAACTGCGAACACAACCGACGTGGCTCTGACGGTCAGGCAGGCACGCAGCTCATTTTGAGTGAACCGGTCTAGATTGGAGCAGGAGGAAGCAAAGTTCTGGGAAAAAGTCATCTTGGAGAGAAGTATCCAGGGACAAGAAGACTTGACAATATAAATGAAACGATGAAAAATTTTTTTTTTAATTGAGAAAAATAAGGGCAAAATGAGGAAGAAATAAAAAACAAGTCATCTGTAATTATAAGAAAAACTGGTCAGTTTACCAATTGGTAAAGAATACCAAATCACTAGAAAATGTTAAATCATACATATAAACACTGCTTATCAATATTCAATTTCTAAAATCAAATCACTGACAGAACTAAATGACTTCACATTTACAATTTGAGTGTAAGATTTTAGAGGTGGAAAGAACACGTGCCAAAGGGCAGGGAATCCCTCATCTTAGAGGAAAAGTCCTTAGAACATGCTGACTGGCTGAAAAACAGTTAACGAGAAAGGGATATTGTCTAAATAAACAAGCTATATTGGGCAATGTGGGCTAACTACTTATGCAAAATAACAAAATAATTGCTAACCTAAAAAGAATAAAAAGCAAGAAAGCATGTAATTTAGAGTTATAGATATAATCATCAGATATAAATCAGAAACAGTTAAAATAATCAAAGTGTTCCCATTTATATTTTAGGACTGTGCTGGTAATGATGAAAAATGCTGGCTTTAGTGTTTACTATCTTATATGTGCAGGTATGTTAAAAATTGAAAACTTAATCTTATGATTCATAAAAACCATGTATATTCTGTAGAAATTAAAATAAAATTGTTAATGGCAATTTAAGGAAAAAAACACCCAGAAGGATTCCTTGGGAAGGATTCCTTTTGAAAATGATTGTGTTTTATTTTTTGGTGGTCTCTTATTATCAAATCACATTATACATAATACAGTTTAGTAAAAATTTTCTTTTCTCAAAGCTGGATTCTTAGGAACAATTCTTACTCAGACCAGAGCGATTTGCACCTTCAGATTCCAACACTTTCTCTGTTTTAAGTTTGACATAAAAAGTTGTGGACCGATACGGTGTTCCTCAGTCCACCTGTCCGAGACTTTTGGTTCCATAGGCACGGTGGGGCTGTGTGAGAACTTCCTCTACCTTCTCTCTGCTCCTACTTCCTTCTGATTGAACTATTACCAAAGGGGCCTTGGCGAGCACTGGGCTCCCATGGGCATGTTGTCTGCAACACAGAAAGGTACTGAAACTCGTGCACAAAAGAAACCTGAGAATCTCAGCCTCCTTAACATTTGTAGTCTTCTGGAAGATAACGCTTGTGTGTACCAGGCAATTTGGGGCTTTAAATTGCCATATGCACCCTGGTACCAGGTTGAACTTCCAACCCATAAAATGAGACCATTGTCAGATCTTAGTGTTTAAGCTTCCAAGAAAATAAAAGCCTCATGTTTTGTTCAAAGGCTTGTATTTTTCTCTTCGTTATTGAAATTTATTGTAAACCAGTATGACAGTTCAGAGTACCTTTAACTGACTGTAACAAACATACAATACATAATGTGAAAATCTGGTAAAGCCACCACTTAATTTCAGTGAGTATTTCTGATATTTACTCCGATCTTTATTAAGATGCTAAATGGTATATTATAGACCCTTTGTACAGATATTTGGTTTTGGTCCCCTAAAAATGACCTCAAAATCACCTGGAGCTATTCATCATAGGGCACATATTTTACTTCATCTTCTGTCTTGGTGTATTATAATTTTTCTAGGCAAAGAACAGGCATCAATTTTACCTTTAATAGTCTTTTTGTAATTTTCTAGTATTTCCAAGGCTTTTGTCCCCTCTGCAAATTCTAGACTCTTAGTTTAAACTCTAGCAAAATATACAGCTGAGGTACAGCATTAGAACTTTTCAATTCATTGCATTGATTCATTCAGTATAAAAGATGTGTCTTCTAATTATGAGAATTGCTCCAAGTCCTGGGCACATGAATAAATGGAAGTCCTAGACCTTGCAGTGAGGCAGGATCATAGGTATATAGCACAGAGAATAGTCATAAATTATATTGGCAATTTATTGTAATTGATAGAGGTGAACATTAATTTTCCCATGACTCATTTTGTGAAGTTTTGAGCAGTGAGATAACATAGTCTTGTGAATTACACAATTAGGCCTAATCTAGGACAGATAAAAGTTATCGTTATTTAGATTGAAACTCTAACTAGACAATAGGGCATTTTTATGAGCACTGTACAATTTCCAGTTCTACCGAGAAGGTCAAACTTCAACAAGGAGCAACCATTTTTATTGTTCATATGAGAGGCTACCAATATATTCCTCTTTATTTTGATGAACGAGCAGCTATGTTCTGAGTACTGAACTGCTAAATTTGCCTCTGCCATTCTCATTTCCTCTGCAATTTAGAAATGGTGAATAACAATCACCGCAATCTTGCAGCAGCCTTTGAAAGGGCCCATATGTGCTCTTCAGTCAATTTTTTTCAGGGCTGGAGGTAGAGTTTCTCTGCTGTAGAAAAATAGACCTCCTTCATGTCTGATTTTCAATACTTTCTTTCAGAAGGAAAAGAAAGCAAAGCAATGCAAAATATTCCTTTTCTACATTTATTTGTGCTTAATATCTGAAGCTCTTCATGAAACAAGAGTTTTCATCTGAAGACTTCTTGATTATAATACACACACAAAAAAACACGTATAAACTGTGTGGATTTGAAGCCCCAGAGAAACTGTGTATCTGTATACACTCCTATGTAACCTGACTGAAAGACTATTCAAGGTAAAATAGTTCTCAGGACAGAAAAGCTCGGCAAATTCCATGACGTGGAAATCCTTTTATTTTTCCGATTTTACATCTGCATTAATCTCTGAAGTAGCTTCAGTCAGCGTCACCTATTTCCTGGGAGACAGAACTCATGTTTGTCAATCAATATTGCGCCCTTTGAATTATCTAAAAGAAATAATAGCTTTCATGTGAACTAACATGATAAAAGTGAATATTATAGTAGAACACTTACTAAAGAAGAGTTACGTATTTTACAGATATGAAGAGTTTATATGGGAATAATTTTGTGACCATTAACCCTGGTGTGTCGACTTGATTGGACCGTGAAAGACCCAGCAGATCGTGGAGCACACTCTTGGTCACAGCTGGGCGGGTCAGGGAGGTGCAGCCCTGGCTGCTCTCGGTGGCCCCTGGAAAGGTCCCCCTGGTGCTGCTCCCCTGCCATTTCCTGGCTGGCACAAACTAATCACCTTTGCTCTCTCACACTCTTCTACCACGATGCTTCTGGCTGGGAGCCGCCGACCGTGGCTGAATCCTCTCATGCTGTGAGCTGCATTAAATCTTTCCTCTTTTAAATTGTGAGCACTCAGTATTGTGACTTGGTGACAGGAATGGTGACCGGTACAGTTTTAAGAAGTCAGCAAGTAAATATATAGATATATTAATATATCTATATTTTATAAAATTATGTAAGTATAATTAGATGTATAGGTCACTATTTTTCACCCAAAGTTAAATTTTTCTTTCATTTTCAAATTTATCAAATATTAGTCTTTTGAGATTACATAAAATTATGTAAAGAAAAAATTAAGTCATCACATTGAAAATGGTGGTCTGATTGTTTTAGGATATATGAGCATATCTTTCTTATTCTAGTTTCACTTCTTACTGATCAAGTAAAAAAATTTATTCTTTTAAGTGATACAAAAGTAAATTTCAAGTTTTCTAGGGTTCTACCAAGTTTAACTTTCTTAGCTTCTTGTTTAAACTCAGAGTCAGAAAACAAAACATTTTTATAAAAAAATGTTTTCAGTGTAGCAACTTTATATGCTTTGAAGCACTGTCTGTATGCTACAGATTACTAACTAGGTATTACTCAGCAGTTGTTCCTATTTATCTTTAATCGGAAGCAACAACTTGGCAAAGATTTTGAGGGAAAAGGGAAAAAAAACTTTAATATTGAAAATGTTTTTGAAAAGAACGATAAAATGCACCAAAAATTTCTGTATAGACCTTGACATCAAGGGAACAGCTTCTCTTTCTTTATCCTCCAATTGTTATTGAGAAAGAGAAGGAACTGAAACTTATTTTAATTTTTCTTCTTTCTGCCTTAAAACTCCCCTGAAATCTTTTCTGTGGCATCCTGTATTCTTTGAAATGGATTTTACAGACATGCATTGAGAAAACACTGCGATTTGTGGCTTAAATTCTCAGCAGAATATTTTTTATGTTCAATTGTTCGTTGCGGAGATGTCTTATTTGAGAACTGAAGGTTCAACACTTTCTTTGTATTCAGATTTTGAAAAGTTCTTCCCTTGGAAGGCAAATGATAATAGAAAAAGAGTAATTTTGTGTGTGTGTCTAGAAAAGCTTAAGGGAAAACAGTGAACTATTTTTGAGTAATTGGGAAACATGCAGTTTCACATTTATAAAATAGATTTTATTTTTTCAAAGCTCAATATCAACGGAAAAAACTCAAACTTTCTTGGTAAAAATTAAAACTAAAATTAAACTCCAGTACAATGCTAAAATTGATAAAAATGAACACTTCTTAAATTTTGAAACATCTTCAATTTCTTAAGGAATAAAGTTTTTTCAACTAAAATGCATATCTTACATTATTCTCAGGCATGGATATCTTCAGAAATGTTATTTTCTTATACAACATAAAATTCACAAAATTCTATTTTATGATAAATATACTTTTCTTTGTATTAGCTTTCAAAATTCCTCAAATAAGTTATGGACACTGTTTATGGTTACAAGACAAAGAGAGACAGAAAGAGAGTTCCATGCATGTGCAGCTGTAATTGAATGCAATGTGTTCTCCTCCTGGCAAGGGTGAAGCCAAGGAGCGTGACCAGAATATAAAAGAGAGAAGAAACAGTTCTTATTCACATGAGTAAGGAAAGCCTTAAGATTACCTGCAAAGCAGTGTTCTGCCTGGACACAGAGACTTGGGGGATCTTATTAGGGGATCCTATGAACGGTCACATAGCAAAGCACATGTTGGGCAGGCACATTTCTGAGCCCGCTCAATTTAAGGTAATAGATCACACGTTCAGTAAGAAAGGGGGCAGGCACAAACGCTTCTCACGGAGTTCAATTTAGTAATATAATGACCCAACTTTAGGTCACCTGTAAGAGTGTGTCAGAGTGACTCAGTAATCTTGAGTGTTTTCTCTTAAATTGTTCCCAAGTTTTAGCTGAAAAAAAGAGAAATAAGTTTGAAAGCGAGCTAACAGGGACAACAACGTTTTTTTCTCTTTTTTGAAAACGTGATGTTCCCCCCGGAGGTGCCTGCATGACCCAGTGTTTAAAGGATCTACCTCTTTGTTTAAAAACACGATGGGATGAATGCTTTGTAACTATTTTAACCACTGCTCTTACTAACGGACAATGAACTGTTCTTTACTTTCCCTACAATGTCAAATACGGCAATAAATAGCCTATTGAATAAATGTCTAATCCTTGGTCCTCCACATAATTTTTCTGTTCATTTTGCCACCACAATTTTAAAAGGTGGAGAAGCGAATGAAAGATTTCCAGTGATGTCATTAACAGAGATAAGGAATATGAAAGGAGCCTATTTGAACCCAGTAGCACTCAGTATACTTTGGAGAAGGAAAGAAAGTTGATATGATTTAAAGTTACCTAATATAATAAACACAAGAAAGTCATCCTGTTATTCTGAGATGTGTAACTCATACTATTTATGTGTTCTTACTTTGATTTTTATAATTTGAGTCGGTTTTAATTTCAGTTGCTTATAGACTCTCTTTATGAAATAACATTCAGATTGTAATTTTAATGCTGGAGGAATATTTGATTTATGTGAAGCCTTAATTTATCTGACTGGTAACAGCTATTTCTGCCCCCTTTCTATCAGGTTGGAAAAACAAAACGATTGTTGCAAATTGAATATGCTTTAAGGGATGCAGGTGCAAAATATTTTCATTCAAATAATAACATATGGAAGATAAATAAAGCATTACCAGGGCTGAATGACAATTTAACAGAGTAATTCTTGAGTAAAACTTAATGTGAATCTAATAGGCTGAATGGTAGCACTCCCATCCCCGTATATGCCCGTGTCCTCCTAATCCCTGAAGTATGTGAATGGAGACAGGTATTTGTACTTGTGTTTAAGTTAAAGGTTTTGACACGGTGGTAGTCAGGGGAGATCTTAGTATTTTTAGATGGACTCTACCCAGTGACAACAGTCCTCAGAAGAGATTCGCAGATGAGAAGACAGTGTGACCGCAGAGGCAGAGGTTAGAGTGACATCCCCACAAGTTAAGGAGCATAAACCGTCAATGGAGCTGAAAGAGGAAACCCAGGGATCCTCCTCTGTAACTTCCAAAGAGAATACAATCCTGCCAACACCTTATTTCGGACTTCCGATTCTACTGTGGCAAAAGAGTAAGTTTCTGCTGTTTTAAACTATCAGGTTCACAGTAATTCCTTTCATTCTCTTTCTTTCTTTCTTTCTTTCTTGCTTGCTTGCTTGCTTGCTTTCTCTTTCTTTCCCTTCTTTACTTTCTTCATTTCTTCTTTCCTTCCTTCTTTCCTTCCCTCCTCTTTCTCCATCTCCCCTGCCTCCTCCCCCCTTAATATTTCTGAACATTAGGGTAAAATAAGGCAGTTATGGGTCCTGCTCTCAAGGAGCTCCTACTCTCTAGAGATAAATAGTAAACAGAAATTGAATATATTGATAGTATAACTTCAGGCAGCAAGTAGAAGTTAACAAAGAACAGAAAAGGAATTTGATAGAGCATGAAACAAAGTGGGAATGGTGATACAAGATGGTGATATTTGAGGAATATTCTTTGAAGTGAATACTGACATTTTGCTCCAAAAAATGGATGACTGAAGGAACCACAGGTTTGAAGGCAGCACTTTTGGGCAGACACTGGCAAGCTTAAGAGCCCCCAAAAGGCAATGAGTTTGGAGAGTGCATGGGACAGAAGGCAGCAGATATGGCTGGGATAGAGCGAATGAATGGGAGAGAGGTCCATGATGATGTCAGACATGAAGGCTTCTAGGACAGTGCTGAGATATGTGTATCTGCTAGCGTTTGAATAGAGCTGGAATGGAGACGGCAGCAAGGGACATGAGAAGATCAGTCCAGAAGTTTTTCATAAGCTCAGAAATGTGCTGAAAGTTTCAAATAAGGGATTTAAATATAAATATTTTAGAAATATTTGCTCATATTAAATCAATCCAAACTCGGGGAAGAACTTCTCATACCCAAGTTAGTGAAAGCAAATCTCTTTCGTGTAATGGCCTCTAAAACTTAGTGACCCATAAACTGTAAATCTTTTAGAGATATCAGTTGCACTGATTGAAAAGATAAAGGAAGCCTAATGTTCAAAGCAATCCTTGTACATATCAGTGCGTGATAATTAAATGTCACTTACTAAACATCTATGAATCTCTGCCAAGGGTGAGATAATATGAAGACTGCTCACTACATGCCCAGCCCTGGGAGAGCTTCCCCGAGTCTCACCCTACTGCTAGAGGGAACGCCCTTTCCCTGTGGCCTGGACTCCTCCCCTCCGGCGTGCTGTTTGCGGGACACGGGGCTTCCGCATGACGCAGATCTCACAGGGGCCGGGCTGGGCAGTCAGTGTGGAGACAGTCCGGCTCCACCGTGTTCGTCAGAGCAGTCACACATCTTTCCAAACTTGAGGAGAGGGCAATTAGACCCGAACACCAGCTGGGGAATTACAACATTGTATTGTAGAAAGGCACGTAGGGAGGGAGATACTATCGTTACTATCTGGGCGAAACACAATCTGGTATGTTTAGCACAGTATCTGACAAGAAAGAAGCACTTGATACTATTAGCTGTTGTTAGTATCAAAAGATGATAATACACGTTATAATATGTGCTAAAAGAACTACAGTCCAACTTGAGTGTTTTAACTTACTCTACGTTGATTGTTACAACAAAAGCTTTACAAATTAAAAAAAAAAAACATAGGAGAAATACACATTATAAACTTAGCCTTTCAATTTGTGAAAAATTCAAGCAATTTATTAAGTGTAATAATCAGTCTTAATACCTTTTAAGTAAAATTTTCTCTATGATCAACATTTCTTAAGGAAATATTTATCACTTTTAAATAGTTTTGATAAATGTTTTAATTTTAAGAATAACGTCATTTTTTGACTGGAGAGATTTAAAAGTCTCTTCTGAAAGCTTTTTAACCAGTGAAAAAATTGCCTTAGTCAATTTCACATAAAACTTACGGATGTAATATGTAAATAAAGCTCAAATGAATGCATCAGTGATTAATTGTTGATGATAGGACTTTGCCATATAAGATAATTGAGAATAAAATGGTAGTCTGTAAAAACTTACATCTTAAATGTATAAAATGATTATAAGAACTAAGTTAGTTATTTAAACATTATAGTCCTAGATCACATAACTAAAAATTGAAATATCGTTCATTCTTGTCCTAACTTCTGCCTGGGTGAATTGTAAAACGTAGGTTGACTTGAGAAAAAAATTTAGCAATATTTGGGTAACTTGAAAATGTGCATACCCAGGCCCCACGTATTCCATTTCAATATTATAACTTCAGTAATTCTTGCAAAGAAGACATATTTAAGGATGCTATAGCGTCACTGTTTGTATTGGAGCAAAGACTGAAGCAGTTTAGTATCTGTCCATGAGGACATAGGTTTAAAAATGTATATGTTAATTTGGTGATATATAATTGTTTTAAAAGAAATACATTTTATCAGTGTGTATTACCTTGAATGTTCAAAATATAAAATTGCAGGATAAAGGTGATTTTCAGAAAAATATTTACAATAATTTGTGTAAATTTTTCATTACCCATAACAGCATTATAAGCATACATGTGCCACATGTGCACAAAATCTATAATACAAGTAAGTCTTTCTAGTTGTCATTATATGAGAGAGAGAGACACACGCAGACACAAAGACAGACAGAGACAGACATAAACAGAGTGCAAAGAGAACATAGAGGGAAATTTGTGATTACAGTTGTGTACACATTGTGTTCACAGTTTGTAAAATATTTTGATGAAATCACTATGAAGAAGTAGTTTTTATTTTGTTTGGCAAGCACATTTCTTCTTATTATATTATTTATATTATCTGTATTAAATTAAAATGACATTAGTTCATGAGAACAGTTATGCATCAATATCAATGATATCTTTACAATTTTGTACTGTAATTATAATCACAGAAGAAATTTTATTCAGTTTAATTCTTATGGCTTATTAAGGATATTGATGATTTTTATATGATTTACTTTATTAGACTTTTAGTGGTGTATTGGAAAAGGATAGTTTATTCCTACTTTTTTCTTAATTTGCTTTCTAAAGAAGAATTTTTGGGGGCCTGGGGGTTTAGCTCAGTGATTAGAGTGCTTGCTTTGTAAGCACAAGGCCCTGAGTTCAATTCCCAGCACTAAAAAAAAAAAAAAAAAAAAAAAAGAAGAATTTTTGGGAATGTTAAAGCACTATAGTACTATAGTTCATATTTCTAAGGACTATAAAATATCTACCTATAATACATTTACTCTTTTTATTAAGTTGCATTTTTAACATATTAAAATGCTTTAAGTGTGACATAAATTATCAAGTCATGCAAGAAGACTATAACCATGGTAGTAAGAAGGTTTCATCGGCACTGAAATCAGGAATAGTAGACATTTTAGGAAAATGCAAGGACTAAATGAGTCATAGAGATGAACAGGAGGGCTGGGATCTTAGGGACTGGTGACAATGGAGACTCCATTTCAATAATATCCACCTCACTAGTTATAGGTTCGGGTGATTTGGCTGCTGGCAAAAAGACAGATTAAAAACCAGAGTCCCAGGATCTGCCTTCTGCCTGCACCTCCTCATTCCTTTGACGACTATGTCATGACCTAACCAGAAACTACTACTGGAGCTTTCACTGTGCGCTTCCAGGGAGGTCAGGATGAGTCATCTTTTTGATGCCAGAAAGAATCACAGGCATCAAAACTAATTTTTCATCCAGTAAGTGTATAATGTTTGATCCAAATGGAAACTCATCAGTGACCATATAATCAACCCAAATTGTTTGCTTTAGTGGTTTACTAAAAGTTGAAAGAAAAAAGACTTTGCTAACTACAGATGGCTGGAAGATGTTTTTATTGTCTCGGCTGGGGTGACCTATAGTTAGGACTTCTCTAATTAGACGGTGATGTGGAATCTTAACAGAAATGATTTAATGAGTCACTGAAGAATTTTTAGGACAGAATTACAATTTAACTAGGGTCAGAGTATTTGTGGTGTATTTTTTTTTTTTTTTTGCTTAGATGAAATGCCTATGATTCCCAAACTCAAGAATTTTGTTAAAATGAGGCAATTGATAGTATCTTTACAATAAGAAAAGGTGAATTTTTGATGTAATAAAATAGGAAGACAAATTTCACTGATCTTGTCCTTTTACATGTGCCCCTAAAATGTCATGCAATGAATCAGAGGTCAAGTATAACATATAGGAATATAAAAGGGTTTTTCCTCTAAAAAAGAGCAATATACCACCCAGTAAAAGAGATTTTAGTTTGCTTATTTAATTTAGCATAATAAACAGTGTTACTAAGCATCCGACTAACAACACACTGTAGTTATACTAGTTTCAGCTTCGAAAGTGCCAAGAGCACACAAATATCCAGGCATGTTGGGTGAAAGTCTTTCACCTTAAATTCTGTTTCAGCATTTATTAGAAAATTCTGTCTAAAAGGTAAGAGAGTTTTGTCTGATACTTTATAAAATGAATATATGTTATAAACATGTAACATATATATAACATATATAAGGTGAAAAGTGGGTAACGGAGATAAAGATAAGTAAAATAACAGGTCAGCAGGGGAAAAGTTTAAAATTTCTAAATTCATAAAGAAAGAAAAAGATAGATTTTACAAGGCCATGATCATCTAACTAAGGCAAAAATGGCCTTTTCAGTTATTTATTTCTTAATAAAACCAAATATAAGGAAGTTATCAAGGGAAAGCTTCTTTAC
>PVJO010005588.1:9218-97127 GCA_004026905.1 Hystrix cristata | reverse complement strand
TGTCCTTGTCCTGTGAGTTACTTTCAGGATATTCGGTCCTATTTTCTATCAGTTTGTGAATTTTAGAAACAGTCTCTGTGGAGGACACTCCATCCTTTCAGAGTTTAGTCAGCGTCCGAGTCACGTGAGACTGAGCCTGTCAGCAGGTCGCAGCGGGGCTGCTTCCTGTTGCCTTGCTGCCAGCAACCTGGTCCAGGCCACCCTGTCTCCCACCTGGATGTCTGCCCTGGATTTCTGAACTAGTCAGGGCCCTGCCAGGCATGAGGTGGCGCACCAAAGTGGGGGAGCTGGAGGAGCTCAAGCATGCACGTAGGACTGTGCCCCGTATCGGGGTTAGTGTGACCCTGGCACTCACTAAAGTTTGCCCTCCTGGCCTTAGCAGAATCCAAGGACAGAGGACGAGGTGGAGAGCACCGCGGGAGAGGCCAGGGCCCGTGTTGGAGGGCAGCAGCTTGCCCAGCGTGACTGGGAAGGAGAGCAGTGTGCGTAGTCAGCGTGAGAGAGGCGTGAGGCATAGACTCTTACCCTAATGTGTGCTTACTGAAAGAAAAACTCTTTGTTATTTTTAACTACTTTAGTTATTGGGGGTACGTGTTACTACGTCATAATGAAATGTAAGCTAGATAGTACCTGCAGAGATAGCAAAATAGAGTGTCAGTCGTCCACTATTAGAAAATGCTTATCAAAGTCCTGTCTTTCCTGGGTGTTGGGACACATGCCTGTAATCCCAGCACTCTGGGAAGCAGAGGCAGGAGGCTAGCAGGTTTGAGCTCACCCCAGGCGACTTAGTGACTCAGCGTGAATTTAAAAGAACTGGGAATGTAGCACAGTTGCAAAGGTTCTAGGTTCAATCCCCAATTCCCAAAACAAAACAAGACCTTACTTACTCTATATGCCAGTTTGAACTTCTTTTAAGTTTTGTCCTCTGTTTTGCTGGGGACCTGTGTGACTCAGTGACTAAACATCCCTGCTTGTCCTAACAGGGCCCCTGACTTGCAGATTACTTCTGGGAGGAAGCATAAAACAACCAAGAGTGGGCTGGGCTGCTGTGGCTTTGGGGTTCCCGAGCACGGTGGCTCGTAACTGGCATTTCCTTTGTGGAGTTGCTGAAGACAGGGCTGTGGGGTCCTAGGAAGATCCCTTCCCAGCAGGCCAGGAGGCTTTGAAGCCAGGTGTCTCCCGAGCATCTCAGATGCATCTCAGGTGCCGCCTGGTGGGGCGGGAGGAGCCGAGGGCAGCCCGTGCCCAGGGAGAGGGCTTCCTGGTGGCCGGTCTGCTCCGCGGGCAAGCCGACCTTCTGCCTTGCGTTCTTCTCCACGGACAGGTGACCTTGGGTGGTTTTGTGTCACAAAGTTTAGTAGAGCCTTAAGAAGCCCCAGACAGTTGTCGCATCAACATTTGAGGTTTGTAATAGGATGACATGCTCTAAGCACATTTTTTTATTTTATCTCTTCTTAGAAAAAGTCAGGAATCGTGCCTTTATCCCTTCGTGCAAAAAGAATAAACCTCTGTGAGCTCCAGAATTACAGTAAAGAATTTTGCAGTAAGGTGCTTTATGAAGATGCAGTAAATAATATATCGTGAATGGTCCTTTTCTCTCCTTCTTCCTTTTCAGTCAAGTTCTGCCTTATTGGCCGTCTCAGTGCATTAAGTTTGGTTCTTTCTCTTTGTTTGACTGACATTTTCATTGATTTTCTGTTTCTGTCTTTGTTCTTCTGGTTCCACTTTCCGTCCTCCGTCGGTGGGAAGCAGACTTAGTCCTGTTCACGTTACACACAGCGAGCGGGTAGGGAGAAGTCCATAGCATCCGGTCTGCGCGAGGAGTGTACGAGGAGCTCCGGCTGCACTTAGCGGAGGAGCACGTTGCCGAGGGGTGTCGGCAGCTTGAGGTTCTGGAAAAGCGGCGGAGCTGGGAGAAGCAGATGGAGGAACTATCCTCGGTGGGTTTCACTGCTGTCCGCATTGCTGTTGCTGCATGCAGAGCGGCTCCAGGGGAAATTCCTTCTCCTTCCTGACTCTGTGTGTCGCTGGCGAGGGAGCCAGAGCTTTTGAGCAGTGTCTGAAGGGCGGAGACCAAGTCTCATACTTTTGGAAGACTGTGAAGTGCAGGCTGGCCTTGAACTTGAAATCCTCCTGCCTCGGCCTCCTGAGTGGGGCATTACGGGCGGGTGTTCCTATTCCTGGCAAGTTTCTTAGCTTTTAAAGAAGACAGATGGATGCTTTCATTGTGATTTTCTTCCAAGCCAAGAATATGATTTTGATGATGAGGTTGGAAACAGGTCTATGTATATTTTTAACTATGTACAGCAGATAAAAATAAACTTATTCTAAAATAAAACTTATTCTAGGCATAACTGGGGAGCATCGTGCTTTGCCTGCGACTTCTGAGAAGCCTTCTTAGATTAGTTATTGATATGAGCTGGCTGATGAGAAGTGAGGTCTAGTTCGCTGGATGTGGACGAGTCTTCCTCGTAGAGATCGTAGTATGAGTGTGAAACACTTAGTAAAAATGTTAGTGAATGAAAACAAGTCATTCACATGAGCGACATCTGTGGATACGGGCATGAGGTTAAATGTGTGTGTGCGGTCAGGGTGTTGAGGAAATGAGGAGCAGTGAAGCTGGAAGTAAACGGAGGAAGGAGCTCCGTGAAGTTTTAAAAGATACTCCGGCTGCGTGTGCTACTTGCACACGTCTAATCCCGACTGCTTGGAGCCTGAGGCAGGAGAACTGCAAGTTGGAGGTCAGCTTGGACAATTTGGTCAGACCTGTCTCAGAATAAAATTTAATGAAGGGCTGGGGGTGTAGCTCAGGGTTGAGCGCTTGCTAGCATGCGTATAGTGGTGGTAGACCTCTTGGGAGGTTTTGCAGTATTGGGGATTAAACCCAGCGGCACCACCATGACTGCCGAGAAGGAAAGAGAGGAGGAGGGGGAGGAGGAGAGGAGACAGTCTTTACTAATAGTCCACCCAAATAAATTCACCATGAAAGCCTAATGCGTATAGAGTAAAATGAAAGTGTCTGGAGCTTGCCGTGTAGATCTTGGATCTCTGGCAGCTTGCATACTAAGTAGTAGATGTGACAGGAACATTTCCTAGGACCCCTTTTGGTGGACTTACACAGGTTACACTAAATAATGACTATTCTGTGGCTATCTTCAAAATACTGCAGATCTGCCTTTTCAGAAATTCACTTTGTGGCTCTGTGACAAGTTTAATTTCAAAGAAAGTCCAGTCCGAGATGGCAAGCTCACTTGCTGCTCTGATTGCTGAGTAAGATTTATGTTTTAGTGAGCATAGAAAGGGATCCTCAGGCTGAAATCTGTTCTCTCTTGGATCTGTGAAATTTAGCTTTCAAATGTGCTGTTTTCTTTCACGTTCTGTCTCTCGCTGTCTTCTGTATTTTTCTTTCTCCGTGATTTTCTCAACATGGTATGTAAACAAAGCCACAAGTAGAATGACTATATGCAGAAGAAGCATCTGTTTTCTGGTTTTACATGTTTATGCAGTGACTGGAATATTTCGAAACAGCAGTTGCCCTCTTGGAATTTGAAACACCTTCGTCCCGTGAATCTTCATGAGTTGTAGAGTCATGTGAAAGGTTCTGGTAATCGGGACTTGGCTATCTCAAGCCAGGAGTTTGTTCTGTCTATCACAGTGCCCTTTCATGTATTCTTAAAATTCATATCGCTTGTACTGAAAGCTACTTCCAGCAAGATCCATGCCGAGATAAGTAGGTATTATTCTCTGTCTTGTTCTTTTGGTGCTGGTGGCTGTGGTTGTGAGAAACGCCAACTGGATTTAGAAGATGGAGGCTTCGACTCAGGCTTTAGTATGTGCTGGGTGACCTTGAGCAATGACTTATGTTTGCCAGCCTCAGTTTCTCTTTTTTCTAATTTTGCTTTTTAGAATGTTTTGTTAGTACACGTTTGCAGTACGTAATGATTGCATTCATCGTGGGGAGTTGCTACATGTGTGTAACACGTCTTAATTCTTTTCGTGTCCCCTTCCCTTCCTTTTCCTCTTCTCTCCCTGAATCTCCTGGTTGCCTTCCCGCTTGCAAAAGATCTGCTTCCTTGTTTTCAATTTTACTTTTTATTTATGTGTTGGGTTTCTCCGATAAGTGGGTTTCCCATTTGTGAAACAAGGAAAATGCCCTCCTCTTAGGGTTGCTGTGTAGACCACAGGAAATTGTGTCTCTGAAGTCACTTTGTAAACAAGGAGGCACTAGACAAGGGAAAGCTCATCCTAAAACTGGGGGGAAGTAAATAATTCTGGAAAAGGGAAGAAAGGTAATTGTGGGTTTTCTGAAATGGATTACATATTAGTTTATGCCTTAACTTTCTGTTATTGTAACACTTGGGGAGATCTTTTCCTTGCAAAATGTTTTTCTTTTCTAAAGAAGCAGATGTTACCAACAGACTAATCATTGCTTGATTTTCTCAATAATACGGCTTTTCCAAAAAGGATGACCACCGAGAGAAGACGTATCTTTGCTTAGCAGTACAGGCTCACCTGCATCTTGTTAAACATGTCTCTTCAATGAGAGCGGCTTGTCCTCTTCTTTGCAGTCCGGATGCGGAACCCCTCCCAGCCAGCATGTCCATTCTGGGGAAGGTCAGAAGTCAGGCTACTCTTTTTCCAGCAAAACCGCTTGTTTCCAGCCTTCCCTCAGTTCCCCAAAGTCTGGCTCTCGGTGGTGGGCAGACCTGATCAAGGAACATGCTGTGGAGTATTTTCTGCTTATTACCAGGCTTTGTGTTTAATAAAGAACACAAAAGTTTTAGTGGCTTTCTGGCCTCCTTTACAGTCCAGTTTCCATCTCATTAAAATTAAAACATACGGACGGACTCCAAAATAGCCTCCTTTTAAACTTCTTCTTTTTGGTGAAGTTTCTGTCTTCCAGCGTTGTGTCTCGGTATTTCTCCAGTTGCAACAGTCCCGTAATTTAAAAAGTTAAAAACGACTCTTTTCCTTGGTTAATGCAACATAGATTTCTACTAAAGAGTTCTGTAAAAGTGAAAATGTTTCTCCTGACATCTCGCTGGTTCAGAATTACATGATCAGAGGCTGGTAAACACCCTTAGAAAGCAGGTAGCCCGCTTCCTTTATTGGTAATTAACCAGCACTCGGGCTGTGAGGCATTTTAACATTTTTGGTGTTTTACTGAAAGCGAACCTCCATGATCCTGAAGAGTCCGTCTCCTTTCCTGTACTTTGTGATGGATTCATACATTCACCCCCATTCTTCTACAGTTGAACATTGGATTGGCTTTTTTTTTTTTTTATATCACTAGTAAAGAGGTTTTGTTTTAAAATGTTAGATGCTTTCAGGATCATTTCCTTCTCATCACTTGGAGGAAACAAACTAGCATTGATCAAGCCGTGGGCGTTTGCACAAGGCCTGCATTCTCTGCTGGGCACCAGCCCTGCGCTGCTGGGGCAGAGTGCCCTTCTCCGGTCGCTGTTGTGGCCGTAACTCACGGAGCGAGTCAACACCACTGCCGGGGAGATTGGCTTCATCCCGTTTTCTTCTGGGTCTGCTGTTCTGGCTCTTGTTTATCTCTAGGGGGTGGCTGCATCTATTTTATGTAAAAGATGTTTTGGGGCATTAAAACACTTTCTCTTACATGTGGATTATGATTTCAGAACATACATTAATTTTTCAGTAGTTTGTGACTCAGAACATCTTGGATATAAGGATCTTTGTCTCTTGCCATTTTATTGATTGATTGATTGTCTCTTGTCATTTTAAATCAATGTTGTTTTGCTTTGGGAGCATTAAAAAATGCCTTGGAAATTTATAAAGGACAGTATTTTTTCATTAATACTAATATCTTAACACTACTTATTGTGTCTATCAGAGAGTTTCTTCAATAAATCAAGAAACTGTGTTTCTTTATGAAGTCAGAGAATCATTAACTTCTATTTTGGTCCTCACTAATATCTAGAATTTGGTTTTTTAGCCACTTATGTTTTATATACTCTCCTTGTTTTCATTGTATTATATAGTGCAGGAAGATTAATGCTTTTTCAAACAAATGCTAGGAATAGCTTTCTCAGTTGGGATGTTCTTGAATTCTGTGACCTCAAACTCCTTTATGTGTATGAGATGAAAATGTAAATGTAAAGTTAATTAAAAAGGGCTGGGATGCTCCTAATTTAAGCTGTTGCCGTAGGTAAATATGAATGGATACACATCCACACTACATTTTTTTTTTTTTTTTGGTGCTGGGATTGAACTCAGCCTTGTGCTTGCTAGACGAGCACTCTAACCACTGAGCTAAATCTCCAGCCCACACTACATTTTTTGGAACTTTAAAATATATAGTGTTTATAAAATGTTCATGTTTAAAAAATTCTCATTTCTGTTGATGAGAATATGAAAAAAACACTGGTGTGGAAAAAGAAAATAAAAATCACCTAAATACTCCCACCCAGAAAACTAAGGAACATAATGTGTGTGGCTAACACAACAAAATTTTGAACATGTTTATTAGTCTCAGTTCATATTTTAACTTTGCTTAACTTCTAAAAATGAAATTTAAAAGGCAAACAAATGTGTCTTCAAGAATTTTACAAAATTTACAAAATAGAAGAATATCGATACAACCCATCTTTGAACCAAATTCAGTATCTGTCTTAGTCTGGCAGGTGAAAAATACCTCGATAATTTACATTTCTGTCCTCTCTGTAGAAGTTGAGTCTTTTTCATATTCGTATTAGCTGTTTCTGGTTTTCTTGTTTAGTGTCTTCTATTCTTACTCGTGGTCTGCATTGCTAACACATCTGTTTCTCTCTGATGAATTTTGAAAAAGAGCTTTTACTCTACACATGAATTTTATCTAATGTTGCAGCTACTTTTTCAGCTGACACAATTTTCACTTTCTAAAACAGCTTTATGAGGATACGATTTACAGTAAGACTCACCTGTTTTAAGTCTGTAATTTAATGAATTTTACCATGTTTGTAAGGTTTTTTTTATAGCCATGACTGCAGTATTTAATTTGAGAGCATCCAGTGTCTGCATCAGCCCCTCTCTGTGCTTCAGCCCTAAGCAGCCACTATTCTATTTTCTAGGTCTACATATTTCACTTTCCTATTTGTACAGATCAATTATAAAATACTGTAGACAGTCATCATGGTCCAGTATATATCAGTGCTGCTTTTATTTCTGAATAGTATTCCATTTTATGGATAACTATTTTGCTTATTCTCTAGTAGGTGCACATTTAGGTTGTTTTCACTTTTTTAACTATTGTGAGCAATGTTACTACGAACATTTGTCTTCATGTCTTTTTGACATGTTATTTTCATTTCTCTTGGCTAAGTACCTACGAATAGAATTGCCAGGTTATATCATCGTCTATAACTTTAAAAAAATGGTAAACTCTTTTCTGAAGATGCTGGACCATTTACCTTCTTACACAATATATTTGGGTCCGTTTTCTCTGTATTCTTCCAAACATTCATTTTTCTGTCGTCTTTATAATATCCATCCCAGCAAGTAGTGAGTCATATTTCATTGTGGTTTCGATTTGTGCTTACCTGTTGACTAACGATGTTGAACACCTTTTCTTATGTTTATTGGCCTTTGTATCTCTCTTGGACAAACATCTGTTTGAGTCCTTTGCTCATTTTTAATTAGGTTATTTGTCTTTTTTTCCCATATTACTCTGAATACAAGCCTCTTAACCAACATATGATACACATCTTTTCTCTTAGTCTGTGTGTTGTCTTCCCACATGCTTTGTGGTAAGTTTGAAGCACAGAATTCTTAATTTGATGAAGTCCAATATGTCAACCCTCTCTTTGAAATCATTGTCTGGCCTAAGTCCGTGGATATATCTCTCTGTTTTCTTCTAAGAGTTTTATAGTTTTAGCTCTTATATTAAAAAAATGCAGTGTATTTTGAGTTAACTTTTTTCTGTGAAGTAGGATTTTCAGATTAATCTTTTTGCATAAGGATACCTGATTGGCACAGCACCATTTGTTGAAAAGACTATTTCTTTCTTACTGAATTTTCATGGCATCTTTTGTCAGTCAGTTGACTGTAAATGCGAAGGTGCCATTGATGTTAAAACAATTTACATACCATTCAAAATGCTACTAATTCTAAATTTATGTCCCATTGACTTTAATTCACACTCAGATTTCGGAGATGTTAATATCTGAATTGGGAGCTCAGAGTCAATGAAATACATTATTTCACAGTATTATTTGGCGACAAATAACTGCAGGATGCTAGTAGCTATCTGACTGCCTATTCCTCATTTTCTCTCAAATTTCTTTTATAGTTTTGGTGACTCTTTGAAGACATCTTATTTCTCATACGATTCTGTATTATTTCTCCCCCCCAGAAGCAGAGACCCTCTCTGTCTCATTTGCTGGTCTGCCCTAACCTGCAGACGTAGGCGGTACGCATGATTTATTTATTCACTGCATGATCAAAAGGATTTCCTCCTCTGCCCTGTCAAGTTTTACATGAACAAATAAGCTCCATTGGGAGAGTTTTCGTCCAAGCAAATTTGTTTTAGGAAGTGCGACCAAGCAGGAGTAATGTTTGAAGTAAAAACCTACTCAGGGAAGTCTGTGAATTGTCTGTTTTATTAAAGGATTAGTGTGGAATAACGTTGTTTTAATAGCCATTTTTTAGCAAAAATAAAAAATTTCTCTGAGGACCTAAATTATTTCACTGCTCATAGCAGTGATAATAATGAATGGGAACCAAAGACTAAAACCACATTTTTAAAGATTCTTATCTTATTTTTTTAATGCTTTAGCGTTTTTATTTATTTTGGCTTTTTCAAAAAGACTGACATAATCTTGTTGTTTCAAAGGATGGGAAACAAAATTTAAATTCAGGGTGACAAGGTGACTTTGTTTTAGAAATAAGCCCCCCACCCATTCTCCAGAAAGTAGAATATTTGGCAGTGGCCTTTGGAAATCCTGAGGAGCTGAGAGGAGCTGCCGCTAATAAGGTGGCGGACAGGAGGCTGAGACAGTCTGCTCTCTCCTGGCCTCCTGTCTGCAAGCATTGGGTTGCGGGACTATGAGGAAATGCAAATCACAGATTTCAAAAGCTGGCAATATAGATATTAAAATAACAAGTCTCCAGTAATTTACTTGCTGATCAACTTCTAGTTTCTCTAGCAACATTCTCATCTGTATATTTGAAAGTGATAGTATAGTCTTAGGTTACTTTATATCACAGGAGGAAATTTCTTCTCATTTTTTTCGTTCTGTGAGATACCCCCTTCTCCCTGTAGGTTATTTGGGTGACATAAAAGATTTTTTTTATTAGTAGACGTTTGCAGTACATACTGTTTACATTCCTCTTAGGGAATTATTGGGGTGACTCTAATGAGCTTTGTGATTAAGCCAGCGTCTCCTCCAGCGCTGGGTTCTTGCAGTGGTCTGACCTGTTTCCTTCTGCAGGGTGGTGGCCTGGTCTAAGTGGTCTGGGGAGTTTCAGCTTCACCTGCACGGTGACGTCAGGGCTGCGCCGCAAAACACTGACTTCACGCTCCCGTCCTGTGTAGCTGCCCAATCCAGCCAGGTTGCCAGGATTCTCGTTTGTCCCTTTGGAGAGCAGGCCTCCGGTCCCTTCTCCCCACATTCTCTGGCCGTGCTTCCTTGCTTGATACTTCGCTCTATGTGCCTTCAAGTGTTGTTAAGACTTAGTCTCTAGGAAGAAATTCTGCTTTGTAAGGAAAAGCTTCCTCTTGAGCAAAAATGTCTGGAAATGATGGTAAATTGAGATTGTGACTCTGCTGAAGCTGGAGGCATTAAGAACAGTGGAATGAATTATATATATGTGTGTGTATATGTATATATATATGATAAATATAGAGTGTCATGTCTGAGTTGTGTAGAGTATATTACACTATAGCATATCATATACGACACATATAGAGTATCATATGACATGTACAGAGTATATGACATGTATAGAGTATCTTATTTATGACACATGTAGAGGACCATGTATGACACATAAAGAACCACATATGACACATGTAGAGGACCATGTATGACACATGTAAAGAACCATAGATGACACATGTAGAATGTCACATGACATGTATAGATTATATATAGCACCTAGAATATGAAATACTACATTCATAGAGAATCATATATGACACAGTATCATATATATCCACATACAGAGTACCATACATGTGACATGTATAGAGTATCTCATATCTATGATGCATATAGAGTGTCATACATAGGACACTTGACTAAATTTTGGATGCCAGTGCATTATATCCAGTCGTATTTGTCATCATTTGTTTGGTAACGTAATTGTAAAACATGTAATCACATGGTGCCTTGAGACATGGCTGCTGTTTTTGAGCATATCTACGTTTTAGTGAAGCTACACATTTAGTTTTGAAATTAGCCGTTTTTTCGTGGTGCTGGTGATCAAACCTAGGGCCTCATGCCTGCTATTCAAATAGCTTTTAATAAATTTTACTTTTTCATTAAAAAGAGCTACATTGTCTGATGCCTTGTCTTCAGCCAGTCTCCTTTACTCTCTTGAATGGTCTTTGGCCAAAAGCTTTCCACCTGGAAAGAACTGTAGATTTTTGTGCTTCACAATACTTGTTGATGCATAGAACTCTAAAAGATGTATATAAAGTTTGCATGTATTTTCCAAGACATTTTATGCTTATACTAAACCTGATATGCACGAAGTTGGGTATCCAATAGCTGTAAGGGCAGGGTAGTTTCTAGACCTTTTCTAGACATAGGAACTAGGATGTGGTAGCTGCCTGTCAAGCGTGGGCGACTTGATAAGGGGCAACAACATCTTTTGGCACCATATACACATTTAGAAAAAAGTACATTTACTTAGAAAAACATTTATGGAAACAGTTTTTCAAAGTGTCAGAAAGAAAGTTAAATAACATTTTATGACGAGGAACATTCTCTGTAGTTTTTCAGTCATATAATTGTGGAAGAAAATTTGTTTAGCAAAGCGGGCAATTCAATACGGGTGAAGACCATTCTTGGCCTGGCAGAAGGCCCCGACAGGTCTCTGCTCCCCGTCTGTCTTTCTGTTCACTGTGAACAGTCACACTTTTCTGGTGAATCCAAGGCGACCCACCTCCCTTTCTCCTCACGGCCTTCCTCGGGGCTCGCAGAGTGCTCCCTGGTTCCTGCCTTGCCGCCTTTTCCTGCCCCCCCTTGCTCTCCCCACTCTGCCTGCCTCCGTGTTTCATCTGGCTCCTGGGAGGGAGGGGCAGGGAGATGCCCATCTCTGTGCTAGCATCAGGAATGGACACCTACGACTGATTTTTCAGGTAGACTTTAAAAAATTTTTTTTAATTTTTTAACCAAGAGCATGTATTGGTACATTGTCCATATATTGATCACATTTAACGTGTTTGTTTTGTATCTGTACATGGTGTCTCTTGGTTCTCCCCCTTCTACCCTCCCCTCCCTTCTGTTGCCTCCATCCCAATTTACAGCAGGTTTATTTACAATTCTCCATGATTTCCCTTTCCCCTTTCTTTCCATTTTTTCCCTTCTTTCAGGTAGACTTTGAATCCAGAATTGGAGGATGAAGGTTTTCTGGACAAGAGGGTCTTGAATACAAAGGCATGGGGGTAGCAATGAATCCTGGAGATAGATGATAAGGAAACTCTTGAGTAAAATTAGGACTATCAGGGAGCCTTGATATTCTAATGTACCCATCAGCTGGATGATGTACCATGTTCTTAAAGCTCCACCACCTTAATTTGACGAGGAACCAAGGTCTCAGACCCCAGGAATGTGCCTTGCTGAGATCCTTGTGTGTGCTGGAAAAGGATATAGTTGTGACTTAAGGGATATAGAATTCTCTTTAAACAGGAGTATTCCTAAATTTGAAACAGAAAGAGATGTGGGTGATTTCTGACCCTGTCATGTGGTTGTCTAACAGGGCGCAACGTGACAATGAGAACTGTACCGTAAGCCTACTTTTACTGCCATATTGTTAATATGTATACTTACATGTAACACTAACATCATTGTTACTGTGAACATTTGGCTTGACGTGTCAGTCCTACAGGTAGGGGGACATGCATCTATTTATGCACAGGCCTTTGGGGTAGGTACTAAAACGTCCGCAGAGGTTATTTCTTTGTGGCATTTAGATTCATCTTTACATGTAGTTTATTTTGTGTAGAGCCAATGCAATAAAAAGTTTAAAAGAAGTAGAAGGTAATCCTCCTGTGGTCTTAGAGTGGATGCAATGTGTACTTGCTGGTTGCTGTCCTTTAAAAATTATTTCAAGTTTTTCAGACCTTAGAAAACCAGACAGTCACGGAGTTAGTAGCAGCCTGCCCTCACCTCGCTTCACCTGTTGCCACACACGTGAGATTTTCCCGGAGTACATCAGCATTTGATGCGGAAAAACTAGGGTATCCCCTTAAAAACCTAATACAGTCATTGGCTTCAGAAGTAGGTCATTGCTATGGTACTGTTACCTGCTTGATGAGCCATTTCCTAAGGCCCTTTGTTACTTTCAAAAAGTTATTTTTGCTGCTATACTTCATTGGTCTTTTTAATACAGAAAAATTTGTTACTTTTCGGCTGTCACAACGTTGACATCTTGGGAGACTGTATTCGAGACTCCTTCCTTCTCTCCTTCTTTCCTTCCTTCCGTTCCTCCCATTTCTTTCTCAAGGTCTCAGACTCCTGCTCCTCCTATCTTTCTTTCTCCTCTCTCCCCAGTGCTGGGATTATGGGTATGTGCCACTGCACCCAGCTTCAAATTTTGATTTTGCTATGTGGTGTCACTAAGTTGTCCAGGCTGGCCTCCAATTTGCAATCCTCCTGCCTCAGCCTCCTAGGTAACCTTGATTACAGGCCCACACCCTCAAGCCCAGTTGAACCCAAGCTTGTGATGAAACCTGGTGACGTATGCCTGTAATCGCAGCCTGTATTCCCAGCTACTTTGGAGGTGAGGCAGAAGGATCTTGAGTTCGAGGATAACTACGGCAACCCAGTGAGGCCCTGTCTCAAAACAAAATTGAAAATCTTGATGACATCTGCATGTTGACTGGCACTCTTAAAATTGACGTTTGTTTCCAATATTGTCCAATATAATATTGAAACACATGTTTATAAAGAATGATTATTTGGCTGGGGGGAGTATGCTGGGGATCAAACTCAAGGCCTTGTACTTGCTAGGCAAGCGCTGTACCACTGAGCTAAATCCCCAGCCCCGAGAATGATTATTATAAACAGGTTTTTTGAGACTGAGTCTCACTCTGTAATTCAGGCTGACCTTGAATTCAAATGTTGCCCAGGCTGGCCTTGAACTCAACAGTGATCCGCCTGCCTCAGCCTCCCGAGTGCTGGGATTACAGGCATGTGCCACTGTGTCCAGCCATAAACAGGCTTTAAGAACAATCCTGACTTTAAAAATTCGCTGTCAAAATATTATATGTATGTATTTCTATCACTTTTCCCTCAAGTAGGTCTAGAGTTTTTCCAAGGAAAGAGTATGTATGGATATGTGTATGGATGTGTGTGTGTATGTGTATGTGTGTATGTGTATGCATGTGTGTGTATCCCACAGTGCTTTGCGTTAGGGGTTGGTACACTGGCAATAATTTTCCTAACAGTGGGAATCTGGAAAATGAATGTAGCCTGTCCAACTTAATTCTTTTCCTACCAGCCAAATCATGTCTCCTGCAATCTAACTTTCGTATTTTAATGTCCTTGGCACTTGTCTTAGTCTCGTCTTTTACTGCGTATGCTATACAAAGGAGTTTCATAGGCTTTGATTTTCCCAAATATTATTATGTCACAGAAAGGACTTCTGGAATATGATAGGTGATCACAGTATTTGTTTAATAGATAATTATTTAACAATTTGGTAACTAGAAAATTTCATTTGCAGTGTGCTTTATCATAATTTGATGGTGTTGATAACAAGCCTGAGATACTTATAAATTATCATGCATTTTATTTTTCTGATGAGTTGTCTAGTACGTATTACGTTACATACACGTGTGCATAGAAGGTCTGTGATGGGATCAGTGTCGCATTTGGTGACTCAGAGATGCTCTTCTTCAGTTTGGCTGGATAGAAGTAAACTCATTTACCTGGAGAACAGTGTTCTATTTCTCACCTCTCACATGCTGTTTTTAGGGAACAGAGACTATGCCAAGGACGACCCACTGGAGTTTAAGTCCCATCAGTGGTTTGGAGCGTCTGTGAGGTCAAAACAGGATAAAATTTTGGTAAGTCTGTTGGACGAACCTCACAGGTGAGTTTAATTGGTTCATCTGCGGGCACAAGAAGTTTTATGTTTTCAGGCTAAGAGCAAAGTTCAGTGGGCTCAAGGGTGCAGGGCATGAGGAGATGGCCAGCTCTGGTCAGAGGCCCCCACCGACGGCACCGTTCTCCTGCCCTTCTTGGACCAGGCTTCTGCTCCTTTCCACTCTCATCCCTGCATCGTTCGTTTTTCCTGCCATACTTGATGGTTCCCATCTGTTTATTTCTCTCCAGGAAGAGTGTGCCTCGATTGATCAGATGCTGTCAGGCAACAGCCAGCCTTCGCCTCTGTCCCCGCCTGTCTCTTGTTGAAAGTGTTCTGAGAGTTTAGAGTTATCGTCTCCACCTGTCACCTTCTCTTCCCAGGCACTCTAGTCATCGTGGGTTGGCAGAGCCAAGGTCACCCTGAACTTTCCCATCCCTGAAATCACTGTTGTGTCTTTTTAAGATATGCATATCCATGATGCTTTATAGTGTCCCCTGGTATTTTTTCCTATCTTCCTTACCCTTCAGGGACATTTACCAAGGTCAGGAACTTTCTCCTTCCACCTTTTTAAACACTTTGCTTGGTTTCTGGGACAGTGTACTCTCCTGCTTTTTCTCCTGTCTTGCTGGCTGCTCCTTTGCAGTCTCTTTTACTGGTTCCTCCTCTACTCAGTCCTCAAATGTTGGGGCGTCTTGGAGCTCCATTTGGGTCCCTTTGTTTCTTACAGCTGTGCTTTTTGCTGCGGGGCTCCTCTTCTGTCCTGTGTCTGTGAGTACAGCTGTAGGTCATAATTCCCAGACATGCCTGTCTAGCTCTTAGTTTTCCCTGGCTCATTAGAGGTATATTTCCAAACCACCTATGTGGCATTTCCTTTTGGATGTCACACAGATGACATGAAATGAACATGGCCAAAACAGGACTCTTGTTGCCCACTGTCTAAGACCACGACCAACACAAAGTGACTGTTGCTGCACGAATCCTCGCCAGCCTGGTGGGAGGCATGGCCTTCAACCCGTCCTCAGTGAGCTGTCAGTTCTGCCTCCAGAGCGCATCCCACATCCGTCTGTAGACCGCCAGGTTCTCTGTCTCCACCCTGCTGTGGGCCACCATCATTACTGACTGGGCAGCGCTCCTGCTCGTCAGGTTTCTCTGCTTCCTGTCTTGCCCTGGCTCGTAT
The DNA here is from genome assembly GCA_004026905.1 of Hystrix cristata. Classification (NCBI taxonomy): domain Eukaryota; kingdom Metazoa; phylum Chordata; class Mammalia; order Rodentia; family Hystricidae; genus Hystrix; species Hystrix cristata. The sequence continues at coordinate 81,691 of PVJO010005588.1, read as the reverse complement.
TCTACGTGGGAGGACCGCAGAGAATGAATGAGCACGTTTCACCTCCTTGATTAAAAGTTGAGTGGTTTTCTGTCAGATCTAAAAGATGCATCCTGGCTTATGCTTTGGCCAACCCTAGTAGTGTTTTTATTTATTTCCTCTACATGCCAAATGGTGTTGTGTCCTTTCTGCTTGTAGTAGTCGTCTTGTTGATTTTCACTTGGCAAACTCCAGTCATTCTGGTTGAAACTTTAATTTCATTTCCTCAGAGAGCCCTTCCCTATTTTAGTCACCTGGTTTTTTAATGTGATTTTTGGAGCATTAGAGAAAAATTTGTTTAGGAGGTGAAATTTCAGCAGGACTTTAAAGGATGTTAAAGGTAAACTTGAGTCATTTGTAGGAAAATGGAAGGACCTTGCTATCATAATGTTAAGTGAAATAAATCAAACTTGCAAGTTTAAATATTGCTTGGTTTCTCTTAGGTTAGAAACCCAGATTTTGAGTGAAGAACAAAGTGAAAGGGAGGTAATAGGAAGTAAGGAGGTAGCTCTTTCTCAAATGGGAAGGGGATCAAGAGAGGGAGGGAGGGGCAGGGACAGGAGGGAAAGTGATGCAGAAAGGAATTAAGATGTGTAATGTATATGCACACATTCCACACAAGGAGTGAAATTATGTACAGCGAGTGTGTACTAATAATAAAAAGGATGTGTCAAGTTTTAGCAGTTGAAGGAGGGCGTTAAGAAAGGGGCATGGATGGCAGAAAGAGCTGCAAGTGAGCAAAAATAAGCAGAAAGAGCAAATCATGCACTCCAGTGCATCATGGACGTGTAGAAAAGGAATGATTCCAGCTTGTTTTATCAGGCTAGATATAAAACCACTCAGTGCTGATGTCTGCAGTGTTTATTTTTCTTCAAAAACTGTTACAGAAATCCACTGAACTTTCTTCCAGTAAATTAAACTTACACTTGTGGTAGCTATCTGTGCTATTACAACACGATACTGAAATTAGACTTCGGAAAAGAAAAAGCTTAGTTTTTATGGAAAGTAAATAAACACTTTATAAAACTGTTCGCGCCATAAATCAGCATTGTATCCTATGTGCATGGCAGTGTTGCTAGCTGGAAAAATTGATTCTGTGACCTTAAGCTTAGCATGTAGCGTGAAGAGATGTTACCTGAAATAGTAATTTTGCTGTCTATTTTGAAAACATGTATATGGACTAAAATACGGCCTGCAGCAGAATGTGAGAAAAATATTTCTTTTAAAGCCTTGCCCACTGCTAGCTAGGCTAAGGGCCAGGAGAGGCTGGATTCTTCCTTGTTGCTGTGTAGAAAGTGATGTATTCTGAGGCGGGAGGGACAGTCTGACATGCTGGCTTTTTGGAGGATTTTTATACCCTGCACTAACGCTTTGCTCTTAGGCCTGTGCCCCCTTGTACCACTGGAGGACCGAGCAGAAGCAGGAGCGGGAGCCTGTCGGGACCTGCTTCCTGCAAGCCGGGACGAAGACTGTGGAGTACGCTCCGTGCAGGTCGAGTACGTGTAGCGGGTCTCACCCACTTTAGCAAGGGGCTGGGGAGGGCGGCTTGTGCACACGTGTGCGGCAGTGTGCGTGTGTGTGCGTGACCAAGTGTGTGGATGTGTGGTGAGGTTGCTGAGAGCCTTACAAAAAGAATTCTACCCAGTTACGGGTGTGAGGCAGGCAGGTTTGTTGCTTCTCTCTGAGAATGAGTTTTACTTCCTTGCTTAGTGATAATTAATAGCTGATTTTGGAAACCTATATGTTTAGTCACAATTAGTCAGAATAGCTCAGCGAAGCTTCTCTAACCAAGATGCTAGCCCCACAAGGAGAGATTCTGCCTGGGTAGGTCTAGGTTAGACTGGGTACTTGCATCTTAACAAGTCTACAGAGTGATGTTGTGGGTACCGAAGTTAGTGAACCACCGCTTTAGATTAATGACGCTGTTAAAAGTAAGGACATGAGAGCTCCTGAGTTTGTATGGGAAGGTGCGTAGTGCGTTTAGGAGCCTGAGTCTGAATTTCCCAACCTCCCTTGGAGTTTCTGTGTTAACCATGACCAAGCCCACTTCTCTTTGCTTTGCACTAATACTAGTTGAAATTTCAAATACAGTTAATATTGTGCCTCCAGATTTCAACCGGGTTTCCATTCTCTGCACATCTTTTTCTCCTCGCGATTCTAACCCTCTCACATTCCTGCTCTTGTTGTTTTGGCCACTACTCCAGATCTCTGAGCCGGAAACAGACAGAGATTTGTGAAATGCAGGGCAGTAGCCCCCGTTGTCTCTCAGGGTGCTGTGCCAGGTTTCTGTGGCTGCCTGAGCCCGCAGAGTACTGGTCCGTCCCAAAGGCTGCAGTTTTTTCCCCCGTACATACATACATGCATACACACATTCATACCTACCTATAATAAAGTTTAATTTACAAATTTGGCACACTCAGAGACAAACAACAACAACTGTCTATAAAATAGAATTATAGCAAAACTGTAATAAAAATATTTACAGTTTATGAATTGTTTATTTCTGGAATTTTTCGTTTAATATTCTCAGACTGTAGTTGACTGTAAGTAACTGAAATTGTAGAGGGTAAAGGGACTACTGCTTAGTGTTTATGTCTGTGGCGATTGCTGGGCTATTATTACTATTATTATTGTGATTGGTATTGGGGATTGAACCCCAGGCCTTTGCACTGAGTTACATCCGTAGCTCTTTGTGTTATTTGAGACAGGGTCTTGCTAAGTTGCCCAGGCTAGACTCGAACTTGTGATTCTCCTGCCTTAGCCTCCCAGAGGGCTGTGATTACGGGCAAGCACTAGCATCCCTGGTTTAGGCCATTACTTTTTATGTTCTACTGGTCCCCAGATAGTTGAGTAAAAAGAATTAATAACGAAAATACAACATTAGTAACAAGTACAACTCTTACCGTGAGGTTCTTTAACAGTGGGTGACATGTGGCACGAGATCAAAGATACTGCTGGGTCCTCAGAATTCTAAAGCATTGAACCTCCGGGAAATGGCAGCTTATTTCACTGAATACTTATTTCTTAGCCCAGCCCCTTAGCCTGCCTGTCGTGAGGGGATGAAGGCGCCCCACACCTGGGTTACGTGCGGGCGAGCCTGAGGTCAGGGCTGCCCTGTGTAGGATGGTGGCTGGAAGTTTCATGCTCAGTGTTCCAGGCCACCCGCCCCGCCACCATTGTGGGGGCATTTGGAGAGTGGTCTGTTGCCTTTCTAGTGTAGAGAAAATCTAAGGACTAAATTTGTATTTCTGATTTCAAACATGTTCATGTGAGAGGGTCCTGTCCGAGTGCCGCGGAAAAGCTGACCATTCTGTGCTGGGGCGTAGCTTGCCATTTCCACGCTTCCCTTACACACACGCACACGAGCAGCTTTACTTCTCATTGGAGGATGTAGAACCTGAGATTCAGACAGGTGAAGCCGTCAGATGCTTTTCCTCATCCTATGGAGCTGAGTGATCAGATGAGGATTTGAACTCAGATCTGTCCCTCTTTTCCATTTCTGGTGCTGGGTTGAACCCAGAGTCTTGTGCATGCTAAACACACACTGTACCCCGTCCCCGAGGGCTTTCTTATTCCCAAGGAACCTTTGCCTGCATTACTCACAACATGAAACGTGTTCCATTTCAGTGGCTTCTGTTTTCAACACCACTTTTCTACAAAGAGTACATTCTGCCTCTTTCACAGGTTTGGATAATTGCTGCTGTATCTAGCTCCTGAAAACCTGAAAATGTGCTTTCTAACCACAGTTCCTTATCTGTCACTTAAGGCTTTCACTTATTTGGTTTAGGCATAGAAACGACAAAGTAATTTTAAATCATATTTTCTAAGATATTTAAACATCCAAATTAGACCAGCACACTCTGGCCTGTGGGCTTTGTTTTAGTAAATAAAGTTTTATTGGAATATAGCCACATCCATTTACTTACATGAACCCTGGGAAGGTGGCAGTTCTGTCATTGCTACACTGAATGGCTCCTAAACCTAAAATATTTGCTTTACAGAAAAAGCTTACTAGGCTGAGGATTTAGCTCAGTGGTCAGAGCGTCTGCCTTGTAAGCACAAGGCCCTGAGTTTGATCCCCAGAACCAAAAAAAAAAAAAAGGTTACTGAACGCTGATCTAAATAATAAAACTGTAAATCTTAGGAAAAGCTCAGAGAACAGCCTCATAAAACACAAAAGTTAAGTGGATGCTTGTTCCCAATGGACCTGGCTTTCAGCAGTACTTAATTATCAAACATATTGACTGGTCCAGCCCTTACAAACTGAGCTACCGACAGATTCAAATTTAGAGAGAGCGAACAACAACGCAGAGAAAAGAATTAGGAGTGAAGGTTTGAAAATCTGGATTATAATCGTAAATTCTGCTGATTATCAGTCAATAGCTACGTGTCCTTGATTCTTAACTGGTGAATTAAGTTGCACTAATTGCAACAAAGCACTCCAGAGGTCTGATTTTAGTATTTTGTATCTTTATCGTACTTCAGTGAATTATACAACCAGTAATTGATTTTATAGGGTTAATTATGCAACCCAGTAATTGATTTAAAGTGTTATGCCAATTTTTGTAGGGCTACATGACTAACTTCTTGGTAATTTTACTTGTGTTAGTTATGGTAGATCAGGGGGTGTTTTTGTTTGATTTTGTTTTTAACAACCTGTGTGGACACCCTGGATGAGGAACTTCGCTGTCTATTTCCAGCTTACCTTATTCCTGATTACAGTTGCTTCCGGCTTTTCCTACTGATGTGTAACCATTCTTGGCACTTTGTGGTAAACCAGATGTCCCTCTGTTCTTGGTGCCTGAGCCACAAATCATGTGATGTAAATACTTCCAGCGCCACGCTCAGGCTAAGCCCTCCTTCTGTCTGTTCTTTGATGATAATGTTATCTGTTACAGATTTTTGTTAGTTATGGTTTCTGGCTGGCATTTCCTTCTACTTTTTCATTACACAGAGAATGATAAATACATTGATTTGAGGCCACAGCCTAAGACAGACAGACATTCGTGGATCCAGCTATATATTCCTGTTTGCTAGCTGGTTGGCCATTGTCAAATGTCTCCATTTCCTTCAGCATTACTTTCCTTATCTGTACAAATTGGGGCTAATAAAACCTGTCCTTGTATTTTTAAGATTTAAAAAGAAAATACTATGCAGGATGCTTATCAGCACAGCATGTAGCTCCCAGTGAGGGCTTGTTGAACATGAGGTGATCTTGTATCATCAACAGTTCTGCTCCCCGCTTAGAGTATCATTGCTGTGCACAACAGATGGGGCAAATATTAAAGAAGCACCAAAGCGTTTGTCGAAGTAAGTTACATTCAACGTGAAAAAGTTTGAACTTGTCACGAACACTCAGTTTAACATGTACCTATTAAGGAAAATTATAAGGGACAGTCGTATTTTTTAGGTGGGTATTCTAGGAAACCAAGTAAAACATTTGTACAGTGAGATAATCAGAGTAGGATGTCTTTATAAATAGCCTGGAACAGTTCCCCAGAAGTCACTTGAATAAAGGAGCTCAGTGACTGACCAGAGGTTAGAGTGGAATTCTTCAGTGTGATTCACTTGACCCTGAAAACCCCAGCTCCACATTTTCCCGCTCCCTTTTGGTTAGAGAAATTTACACGGGGATAGAATTACACTCTCGAGGACATTTTCTTATTTAAAAAAAAAAAAGTTTTGAAGTTGGGTATTCAGTGTGTAGTCTTGGGGCAGTTCCCAAGTTTTAAATATATGTTCAAAATTTTTTGATGGGATTATTTGGCTTAAAAATTCTTGGAAGTTTTCCTTCTGACTAAAAATAGATATCTTTGGTTCCTATATTTGGATAGGCAATTCAGCATAACTTTTTCTATATTGGTAACATTGACTGTAAGCTTTTTTTGCTAACTGAAGGATGGTGTTTTCCATGTTCTTTGCTTTCCTGAAAACCAAACAAGAGGAGAGACTTCTGAGTTATCTTTCCTTCTCTTCTAGGGCTCTGCTGCTCATGATTAAAGTTAATTTAAGTTAATTGGTTTATTATTTTAACTCAGAATTAGTTCCCTTTTCTGAGAACTATAAAAAGGAGAGTACTGATTGCAGAAGAGCAAAGTTATTGACGCACCTATGAGGGAAAATACTGTTGAGAGTGTCATGTTTAAAGATACTCACTTTAATTAGACCCCAGCTCTAAATGTATTATGAGGGTAGTTTCATATTGTGCCTTCGAAGAACATTAAGTTTGGGCCTTGCCATTTTCTGAAATTCCAAACTGTTTTATTCATGGTTTTTTATTTTTCTTGTTGACTATAAAATGTATGTAGAGGACATGTATAATATTAGGAATATGCATCTCTTTGTTATTATTTATAATAACTTAGCAAAGACCTGGCACATCAAAACTCATTGGTGTTTTACATACAGGAGTCACATTGGTAATTTTTTGGAAAATAAAATGAAATATAATGAAGTAGAAAATGCCAGAACATATATATGGTAGTAGTAATATTTTTCTGTGAAACTTGAAGTTCTCTGTTTATTTTACAGTGTGTGTCGGGTTCCGATATAAACTGTAATCTTGTTGTAGCTTGTTTAAAAAGCCTCAGGAATCTGCCGTTTGGTGGATTTTTCTGTTTCCTGGGCACCGGCTGGCCCCTCAGCACCTGTGTCTGTCTCTGGGGAGACAGGCAGGCACGTGCAGTACGAACCTGCCCAGAATACGCTAATGACCAAGTGCGGAGTGAACGACCGCTCAGAGGAACCGGTACTGACTTGACGATTAGAGTGATGTCAGAGTTTTCTCATGTTTTGCTTTGTGTTGTTTGTTTTGGGTTTGTGTATATTTCCAATCTTTTTATTTTAGAAAATATTGATGCTGATGGACAGGGATTTTGTCAAGGAGGATTCAGCATTGATTTTACTAAAGTAAGTTCTCATTTAAGACTGAACAAGATTCAGTTCTCCCTCACTGACTAAACTGCTTCAAAAGTGAACTGGCCATGCTGCAGCCTCGTCCTAACTGAGCTGTTTAACGCAAAGAGCTAACGCTGCACCGCTTCCTGTTGACCTTCTCTGCCTTGTTACCCCTCCGGTGCGCAATGCTGATTTGGAATAGGGAGATAGTGTAAGAAAAACGGAGCAGAGCAGAGACTGTCCTCAGTAAATGGTACGCAGTGCTTATGACCTCACGCTACGTTTCCATTTATATGCATTTATAGAATACTCAAGTTTCCTATTTTCAACTGAAATTGGGTCTTCACAGAGGCTACCAATGGGAGATGTATTACAGAATTTCAGTTTAATTTCTTAAAACACAAATGTTGGAGACTTGTGATATGTCCGTAGGTGCTAAGTGTGGCCGAGGCAGTTTAACAATTAGAGAAAATCTCATGGAGTGTGGAGGTGCACATCTGTGATCCTGGCACCCAGGAGGCTGAGGCAGGGGGATTGCACGTTTGAGATCAGCCTGAATCATGTCAGTGAGACCCTGTCACAGACAAACACATTGAAGAAAATCCCAAAATCTCATATGCAGAGCTCTCTCTATATTTAAACTAATGTGCTCTTCAGAATTGGTAGGTTTTCATTATTCTTTTTTTTTTCTTTTTACTTTTCTCTCTTTCTTCCTTTTTCTTTCTTTTTTTTTCTTTCTTCGTTGCTGCCAGGGATTAAGCCCAGGGCTTCGCCAGATGCCAGGCAAGTGCAGTAGGAACAGCACTTGTCCCAGCCCATTTCTATTTTATTTTGAGACAAGGTCTTGGCAGGATGCCCAGGTTGACTCTGAGCTTATGATCCTCCTGCCTCAGCCTCCCAGGTGGTTGGGAATACAGGCCTGTGCCATCATTGCCTGGAAGACTTGGTAGTTTTTTAAATCTTTTTTTTCTAAAATAAAAACTTTATTTCTACTTTCCAATTTTAGTATATGTGCTGCCGAAGCGAGCACTTTATTTCTACTTTCAAAGATAAGTTTTCTTAAGTACATTATAATTTTTTACTTTGTTTATGTTTTGTTGCATATTTTGAGTGTCAAATTGAGCTAGTAATCACTCCTTGAGAAGTTGCAAAAACATACAAAGTGATTAAAAGAACTTCCTTAGAAAGTTTACCGCAGCTTTCTTGGGAAACATGAGTGAATAATGTCATCCACTTGTGAAAAGAGCAGAAATCAAAACCATGTGATGCTGGAGAAGTAGTAAAGCATTTCATTATTTTATAAAATGTATTTTATTTTTATTTTTGTTTAATTAAATATTTTTTGGCACTAGGTACTGATGTTTAGCACTAATTCTCCTCACTAGTAATTGATTTTGGAGTGACTCATTTTTGTATTATGTTACTTAAACGTTAAGGAAGCCAAATAAAGAGTGAGAAAGTATATGAATAAATATTAGGTTTAAACCCGCAGGACACATTTTCAAATAGATGTTATTTCAATATAGAGCCATGCATGTTCTCTTACCTCTGCAGACATTTCCCCAGAAATGTTCTTACAATGTGCAAGTCATTGTAAATGAACTTTTACTCTCTTAAATGCACTTCTTTAAAAAATGATGCATTTTAAAAGGAGACAACTCGGAAGGGTCTTTAACGTGGCCAGAGAATTGTTGACCTTTGGAAAAGGGTGTATGTACATTTGGTGGGAGGGAATTTTCCTTTGCTTCCATTCGGAAGAAATTCCCAGATTTCTGTGCTCAAATGCAGCATACCTTGTGCCAGACACTTGTTTTGTTAGGGATGTAAGAAATACTAATCAAGTGTAGTTTGTAGAAATTTACCCTCCAATTTCATGCCTCTCTACATCTACCAGACACTGAAAATAGTTTCATTTAGCAGAAAATTCTTCGATGATTGTTAGGAAGAAAACATGCCTTACATAGTCACACATCTAATATACGTGATGAATAAGTGACTTTTTTCCTCATCGTAACCCAGTCATACTTTGTACTAGTATTTCATTTGGAATGTGACAAAAGCCAAGATAAGAGAAAAAAGTTTTCATATGTATTAGATGATCAGATTATAATTTTTCTTTCTAATTTTATTTTAGAAAAGGCTCAGTGCAAACCACTGAAACTGAGTTAGTTGAATTTGCAATTTATGATTTTATTTGCTTTAGTATGTGTATAGTAGATAGAAGTGACATAAATGTCTGTCACGTTCATCTCATTGATTTCTGTTTTGAAAGTTGCTTGTTTTTAAGTATCCATCTTTCTGTCCTGTGGCTGCATCTAGGCTGACAGAGTACTTCTTGGTGGTCCTGGTAGCTTCTATTGGCAAGGTGAGTTAGTGTTTAAATTACCTGATCCTGCCTTGTGTTTCTGGTCTGCCTAGTTTGCCATGCACCCATGACATTTTTCAAATTATTCTATTTTATTTTATTTTTTTCCAGTACTGGGGAGTGAACCCAGGGTCTTTGTACTGAGCTGCATCCCGGCCGTTTTTTACATTTTACTTTGAGATCTTGTCCCAGGAGGTTGAAGTTATCCTAGAGGGGCTTGAACTTGGGATCCTCCTGCCTCAGCCTCTTACAGTGTTGGGATTATAGGCGCGCCCCTCCACGCCTGGTTATTTGCTATTTGCTTTCTTTAATTTATCATTAGAGATACACACTTGTTTATTGAGTTGATATACTGAAATGTTTCTGCTAAAAAGTGCTGCTTCCGATACTGAGTTTTACTTTTGTGTTTTATACCGTGCTTTCCTGACTCGGTTCTTTGTAGGAAACCTGCACTTACATTTGCTCTATAGAAAGGAAAGTTAAAGAGAGAGATCTGCAGGTCTCCCAGGCTGGGCTCCAGCGGGGACCCCGCCCCCCCCAGAGTCAGGTCAGGGTTACGGGTCTTCTCCAGCAGACCCGCCTTTGACCTCTGTTTTTTAAAGAGCCCCAGCTCTAGATGTGTTTGAATGACTTGTTTTCATAATACTTGGGGTATGACCCAATATCTTTGTGTTTTCCTATTTATCCTAAATTAAGACAAATGGATACTATCAATGTTATGTTTATGGAAATTTTTTAATAAGTGCTCTGTGATATGTAACTGAAAGACTGAATGAATTGGCCGAGCATATTTCATTGTAGGAGGACTGAAATCAGCTGGGTGTGGGTGGTGCGCTCCTGTAATCCAGGTACGTGGAAGAAGGCTGAGGCAGGAGGATCACAAGTTTTTTTTGTTTTTTTTTTTTTCTCTTTTTTTTTTTGGGTACCGGAAATCGAACTCAGGGCCTCATGCTTGCAAGGCAAGCACTCTAACCACTGAGCTAAATCCCCGGCCCCGAGGATCACAAGTTTTAAGGCCAGCCTTGGCAGTTTACTAAGATCTGTCTCAAAATAAAATGTAAAAAAGGCCCGAGCCCGTAGCTTAGCAGCCGAGCACTTACCTAATGTGCAGGAGGCCGTGAGTTCAGTCTCTGAAGAAAATAGAAAAGGTTAACGTGGCAGGTTTCAACCTGGATAAACAAGAACACTGGAGTGAGTTTTTCCCACAGGTCACAGTTTATCTCTGTAAGAACAGAAAAAAAAAAAAAAGACAGTGTATTTTTCCTAACAGGTGATTCACTCTGCTGTGTTCTTTGAGTCAGCAGGATTTATGGAACTCCTCCCGTGTTTGCATTACGTTTTAGGCAGTAAACTAGTGACTGGACAGGAAGTATTTCTTCCCTGTGTGACTTGAGAAATTGGATCCAGGCTTCAGCTCTTACGAATTTCTTTCCAAAACAGCAGAAATGGAGAGATTGCTTTCACCACCTTATGAGATGCATTATGGCATTTGATAGAGTTCTCAGGGTGGTAGACTAGAGGGCAGCTATTTATTTTGAGACAGGGTCTCACTGAGTTGCTAAATTGCCTGGGCTGGGCGCAAACTTTAGATCCTCCCGCCTCAGCCTCCCGTGTCTGGGATTGCAGGCGTGTGCATTCTAGTTTTTATGTAGTCGTCTAGATTTCCTGTCGTTTAATAATTTAAGGTTATAAACAAAATGAACTCACTCAGGTTGCTTCATAAACAACCTATTCAAACAAGCAGTTAGAACAAAATCCATTGAGCCGGTAATTCTGATTATAAAGGTAATAATATTTGATTATTTCAGTAACTTTTTTCAAGTGTTAAGGATTTCGTTGGGAAATAGCCTGGGATTTAATTATTCCATTTGACTTTTGAAATTAAAACAAGTCTTGTTTTTAAACTTTCGTTAGCATAGACTAATCATAAGTACCGATCTAGAGAGAAATAATTACTCTATTTGTTTATTCCTTAGGTCAGCTCATTTCAGATCAAGTGGCAGAAATCATTTCTAAATATGACCCCAGCGTCTACAGCATCAAGTACAGTAACCAGCTGGCAACTCGGACTGCACAAGCAGTTTTTGATGACAGCTATTTGGGTAGGTAAAACCCAACTGTAGACTTACTTTGTGGAATTGTGACATATTTGTCCTATTCTTTGCATATAGAATTTTAAGGAGAAAAAAATCCATTATGTGAAGTAGATTAAGATTTTTTTAATATAAGGAACATAAAATTTCAAAATTCTATTGACTGTTTAGGTTATATGAGATTTAAATTATTTGTTTATCATTCATTTTATTTTATTTTTTGAGCTATGTAGTGAGCTCAAGGCCAGCCTGGGCTACATAGCAAGACCTTTTCTCAAACTCTCCCCCCAAAAAAAATCTGTGGCCCTGAGATGCAGGTCAAGGGTTACCCCAGAGGACTGAGCTACCCAGCTGAGCGAGTTCTTGCCCCGGGAGGAAAGCTGCTCGGGCGGGCGCGCTGAGAAGCGCCCTTCCTCACCGTCCCCTCTGCCTCCCTTTAGGTTACTCGGTGGCTGTCGGAGACTTCAATGGCGACGGCGTTGATGGTAGGAGGCCTTTGAACTGTGTTTAGCTCTGAAGTGTTTGAAGCATGTGGTGCTGACATTCACCGGCCTGTGAGAGCTTGCTGTGGGGTGCGCACAGCAGAGGCGAGAGTGGCCCGGGAGAGCATCTGCTGGCTTGGCCGCTTCCTCTGGTGGCGGCTGCTGGCCGCACGCGCCCTCTTGGAAAGGCTTAGTTCCTTCTTTGGGTTTCCGTGTGACCTTGACCCCGTGCTCTGTCACATAGTTATTCTCTCCCTCGTTGTCCCTCTGGCTCCTTTTAAAATTTTCTAATTTTGATTTTTATTAGTGCATGTTCACAGTATGTAACACATCTTAATTCCTCTTATTTCCCCTCTTCTCCCTCCTTCTCCCTCCATCTCTATCTCCCTGTTTGCTATTTATCTTTTATTTTCTCTTTCATTTATTGATGCTCTAGGTTTCTCATATAAGAGAAACTAGGTGATATTTTTGTGTATCTATCTCACATAACATTTTCCTACAAATGACTCATTTATTCTTTATAGCTTTCAGCGCCCCACGCAGCAGTCTTAGACTTTGCCTGGTTTTGATTACATTTCTGTGCTACAGAAACTTCTACCCCATTTCACTTTACTTTATATTTTCATTACTATACATACTGCTTTTCCTAGTTCTTAGATCACTCCGTCTCATCTTTCTCCTTTAATGAGATTACAGATGATTTGAGGAGTTACTTGCATATGTTTGAGTCCTAAGAATGATACTGTTTTGTAAATTTTGTTTTTACAGTTAAGAATGCTGGGGTTATTTATTATGGAGTCTCAATTTTTACAAAATCTCATTTATTTTCTACTGAAGCAATACAAGTTAAAGCTCTCTGATGCCTGTTGTTTCCGGTGTTGGTCTTAAGGAGGAGTAATTTAGGTTTTTTTCTTTTCAGACTTTGTCTCAGGAGTCCCTAGAGCAGCGAGGACTTTGGGAATGGTAGGAATGATTAAAAAGTGTTTCACAAAATCTGTGTTATCTCCTGTTTTGCTGTATTTTATGTACTTTGTTTTTCTTACACAGGTTTATATCTATGATGGGAAAAATATGTCCTCCTTACACAATTTTACCGGTGAGCAGGTAATACCTTTTGAATGTCACCATTGCTCCCTTATGAGAACGGTCTGGGCTCATTAGGCGAACTTCGCAAAGTAGAAGTGTAAAAGCCGTCTGTAATCCAGTCGCACAGATAATCTGTCAGACTCTCAGTGTAGTTTATATTTCTTTTGTGTCTGTGCGTGTGTGTATGTAAACAAAAATTGGTTTACTCCTTTAACTTTTCTGCTTGCTTTTTTTGGTCAACCTTTATCATCCGTGTTGCCTAATGTCTTAGCACTTCTTGTAGCTATCAGAATGGCGTGATGAGGCTGAGGTATTATAAATAGAGATGGGCTTTAAACATTTTACCTTTGCTTCAACCAGATCGTTTTGTATTATGGCTTGTTTTTGTTTGCTTTTTCTAGGAAATAAAAACGTCAAGCTGCACACACACAAAACCACAGAAACTTCCCATGTTTCGCTGATGATACTAAATTCTCCTTATAGAACGTTCTGTGCCTTTTAATTTATTAGAAGCAAAAGAAAACATGGCAGAGACATGTGTATTACAGATGTTACGCGCAAACTTCATTTGCGCTGCATGAGCTAAAACACTCCAGTTAAAAAGTAGTTCTTTTAAGTACTAGACATTCACTATAGGCATTTTATTATATTCTAGGCTGTGTATGGGAGAAAATTGAGTAAGTTGATAAGGGAAAAGGAAAAAGTACGTAGAGAAACCAGAGACTTGTCCTCGGTTGCAGATCTGGGGTGCCCTCCGCCTCCTGCCTCCTGGCCGGTGGAGGCTGCTGGGCTTGGGTGAGGCTGGGTGGGGCGAGGAACCAAGCCAGGTCCCCAGGGCGGGAGGTGGATGCCACCTGGAGAGCCCCAGCTGACCACAGTGAGGGTGCTGCGGAGTGACTCCCTTCTGCTGTGCGGCCTCCTTAGCCCCAGCAGCAAGCCCTGCCTGGGTCCTCTGTCTCTGGACCCTTGGCCGGCAGGATGCTGGCTTCGTCCTCCTCAGCTGTTTGGACGGTGGGCAGCTTTGGATGAGGACAGACCTGGGCTCCCGGGGCTCTGTCTGTTGCCGCCCTGGACGCGGGGTGCTCGTTCCTGCACATCTTGCTTCCTGTGTGTGAAAGCGGGGACGCTGGTCTTCTCGTGGCACTATTGTGAGAACCAGAGGAAGATATTCCACAGGGCCCAGGACAAAACTTGTCTCCGTAAATGCCACCTTTCTTACACCTTCAGGCCAGGCAGCTGGAGCCAGAGGCCCGGGAGCCCACTGCCCGCATCTGCTCCCGAGCACGGTGCCCTGACACAGCTGTGGGCCGCGCTCTGCTCCGCTCCCCGAACGCGGCCAGGCCACACACCTCTCGGCTGTAGATGGTGTCGGAAGCTCCGTGTTCCCTCCTGTTCCCTCAGCTAGTCTCATTTCGCAAGCATTGTTCGCTAACTCCCCTTCTTAGCTCTGTCCTAGTCGGTTCAGAGCGCACTTCTCCTCGTTTTGATTGGCTTGCGGGGCTTTCTCTGCAGCTCCTTCCCACATTGGTCCCCAGCTGGCTGCTGTGTGACGGCCAGCCGCCCCACACTAGAAGAGCGGACATTCCCTCCCCTGCGCATACCCAGCCTGTAGTACACTCACGCACGTTTATACTGCAGATAACGTAAAAGCAAAACCATCCGGCAAGTAAGTGATTGAAATGTGAGACGGAAAGGAACCGCAAACAATAATTTCTCTGGAGTAACAGCAGTTACACCAGAGACAGCCGGTCATTATTGCTTAATGACTATTAACTGTCACCCCACCACACAGGCAACTGTGTATACTTCTGGGTTCAATGAAAAGAGCCAGTAGCACCAGAGAGTCTGAGACAGGAGGATTTAGGTTCAGGCCGCAGGGACGCCCTGTCTCAAAATCAAAAGCAAAACCTGGTTGGGTGTGTAGCTCAGTGCGCAGGCCCTGTGTTCAGTCCCAGCACAAACACGCATATCGTCTGCGCTGTTTGTCTTCATGTTAGCATGTGTCTGGTGCAGTGTGGAGAGCGGAGAGGAAGGGAGGTAGCGGGTTAGGCCTGGGAAGGAGGCCTGCAGCTTCTCTTTCCCACATTTGTCCCCAGCTGGGCTGCTGCTTGGCCTCCCATGGCACATGGCGTCAGACATGGCAGTGATGTACATGGCATATATTTTGCTGATAAATTTAGGAAACTAGAGAGGCCTCGTTACCTGGTTATCATTGTGCTGGTAGGAAAAAGAGAAGACGTTCAGGCTGAAACCCTGGACACAGTGCAAACACCCCCCCTCTCTGTGTGATCCCTGTATGACAAATGCGAACGGGCTGAGCTGGTTGGATGAAACATAAACATTTTATTTTCATCTTCTTATTCAGATGGCCGCGTATTTTGGATTTTCTGTAGCTGCCACTGACATTAATGGGGATGAGTAAGTTTTAAAAAAATGTTTCCAGAAACTGTTGCCTCTTGTGTTTATAAACGCTTTGGTGTAACTAAACATTTTTCCTCCTGTTTCTCTGTCCCCTTCATGCTAATCTGTTTTGTACTTAAGGAAGCCGCTTGAAGCAGCCTTAATGATGAATATTAGTAAACCTCCATGATTTTTAAAAATAGCTTTGTAACATGAGTATAGCAGTTTTATGAGTTACTTGTGGTTTTTTAGAAGCGTTGGAGGAAAGCTTGGCTTTGAACTGGGGCTGTGTTGATCATTTCGCACTGCAGCCCAGCTAGCGGAGATGCAGAGAGAAGCTGTTTTAGCCAGAAAATGTGTTCAGGATAGATGGAGTTTGACCCAGACTCTGCTCCTCAGCCTCACAGATGTGTTCGTCGGAGCCCCGCTCTTCATGGACCGGGGCTCGGATGGCAAGCTGCAGGAGGTGGGGCAGGTCTCGCTGGCCCTGCAGACGGCCACCGGAGGCTTCCAGACCTCCAAGCTGACCGGGTTCGAGGTCTTCGCACGCTTCGGCAGCGCCGTCGCACCCTTGGGAGACCTAGACCAGGACGGCTTCAACGGTAAGGTCCGCGTGCAGCAGATGTGGGGTCCGGCTTTTCTGAGTCTACCTAGAAAAGGGCCTAGAAGTGGGCATGCAGCATGGTGTGGTGGCGTAGTCCTGTAATCCCAGCCCTCTGGGAGGCCGAGGCAGGAGGATCGCAAACGCGAACCCGGCCCCGGCAGCTTAGTGACTTAGTGAGACGCCTGTCTTGAAATAAAAAGGGGACGCTAGTCAGCGTGAAGGCCCTGCATTCAATCCCCAGTGACTGACACACACGCACACACACACACACACACACACACACGCACGCACACACACAACTCATGTAAACAAAGCCTAACTCCGTGGCAGGTACAGTCCTACCGAGTAACACACCAAATTTAAGCACAGGTTACTTTTTTTCTTTTTTTTCTTAAAAGTTCCAGAAAAATTTTTCAAACAGTGCAGCGTCAGGGTGGAGTGTGGGATGGTTGGTTTCTGAGAGACTTTGCGGGGTGCTAGCTGGTGGTAGTGTCCCGGCTTCCTGCGGGGCGGCAGCGCCCTCTACCGTCCTGTGGCTGCAGTGCAGAAAATGCTCTCAGCCTGCTGGGCAGGCTTTGCCGAGCCGGGGCAGGTCATAGGTGTGATCTGCCGGTTATTTTGTCTGTTTCATTCCGAGGGACGGAACCCAGGTCTGACTCTTGCTAGGCAAGCACTCCACAACGGAGCTGTATGCCTAGATCTTTCTTATTTTGAGATAGCAGTTTACAGAATTGCTCAGGGTAGCTTCAAACTTGAGATCCTCCTGCCTCGGACGGCCAGGTGGCCGGCACCACTGTTGTTTCAAAGCGGTAACTTACTGTAGCTGTCTCAGAAGTTCTGAGCACAGTGACGTGTTTCTCCACGGGGGGGTGTAAACGGTTGAACCCACCGCTTGTAGTAGTCCCGTTTCGGTAACTAGCTATCTTCAAAAAGCAGTTAGACTCTTGCCGTACGACTGTTTTCAGAGCATGAAACGTAGATTACAAGGCTTTTTAAACGAATACCGTTAAGAGCTTTTCCCAGAGATGACAGGATGGATAAAGGAGCTGTTGGGGTGTGTGGTTGATGGTGTATAGGCAGATGTGCCTCTCAGATGTACAGGCTCGTCATAGAAAAGGAGCCCTGAAACAATGGGCCACTTGTCCAGGGAGAGCCACGTGGCCCCTGGACCTCGTCCTGCCTCGTGGGTCGCTGTGGACACTAGAAGGGTCACCCTGACTCTGCTGGTGTCCAGTGCGGGTGAAGAGCTAGTCAGGTACTTTGCTTCCCAAGAAAGACTCTTAAGGCTTGTGTCACCAGGAAGATGTGACGTAAATCAGGTGGGACTGGTATACAGCTCATGGGCAAGCGGGACAAGAAACTGGGACAGACCGAACCACGACTTCGGGTAGCAGAAGCTGCCGGCAGATGCAGGGCGGTGTGTGTAAGTGGTGAGCGGGCTCCCCGCAGGACGCCTGCTTTCCTGTCGGCCAGCGTTTCCAGGGACACCCGGATGGGCCTCCTTTGCTTTGACTTGAGGAAATTCCAGGTGTGTCCAGAAAGTGTTGGGGATGTTGGGATCCAGTCAGTGGCTCATCCTGCTTTTTACTTTTTGCTGTGATATATTGTCTGTGAACACAACGAATACGCAAAACGACAGCCCCACGTTGAGGTTTGCAGAGATTTTACAAACAGCTTTTATTGTAGGGATGGCTAACACAGAGGATGCTCTCAAGGGTTCTCATTGGGGTCTCGGGTCACAAATAGGTTGTGAATGGGAAGGTCGTTAGTGGGAGATTACCTGTAGGCTGTGTGTGTGTGTGTGTGTGTGTGTGTGTGTGTGTGTGCATGCGAAGGATTTCTCACAGCCTGGCTTTGTTTTCGCTCGTTCCTAAGGATGTTCAGAGTCATTGCCCATCTTCCTGTGGTCCTCTCTCTCCCCTCCCCACCTGGAGAGCCCAAGGAATCACCCTGGGGAGTATCAAACACCACACAGTGAAGTTCCCCACCTAACCTTGGCAGAGGAGGGAGGCTGAATGTTGCTGCCCTGCAGCTATTAAACAATTTCATAAAGCCCCAGGGTAATTTCCTGCAGTTTTTGTCTGTATCTCTGCAGAAAAGTAGAAGAAAAAAATCACAAAAGAACAACTAAAATGATCAAAGGAAGAAATGAATCGAGTGAAGATGGGGGTTTTTCAGATGTGACAGCCCAGGGAGAGGAAAATTAGCATGTAGGGAATAACGAAGGGTTTAGAAGATTTAAGCTAATTTATAATCTCAGCATCGGAGCTGGCTTTTCCTGGGAAATTGTATTTTAATAAATGCTTTCTTAATGGGAAAGTCTATTTTGACATTATGTTTGTCTTTCATGGCTTTCAAAGGGAATAAAGGGCTCTTTTACAGAATTTAAAAACTTATTTTTGAAGGCTGCCACATGCTTAGCTGCTGCTGTAGAGACTGAGCACTCTGCCAGGTCCTGGAATTGAAAAGGAGAGAAGTCAGAGCCCACCCTGGTGCCGGAGGAGCCCAGCCCTCCGCAGGGTCAGTGTTTGCCTGGAACAGAATGAGCGTTAGCATGCGAGAAGCTGCAGGCTTGACTGGCTCGTGAAGGATGCGAGAGTGCCGTATCGTTGGTGTCTGAGAGGCAGAAAGCAGTTTGGTACAGGAAGGAAACTGAGGCTCTGGGCTGTAGTCGGCAAGGCAGACACGTCCTTGATCTTAGAAAGCTGATGTTTTGTAGAGAGCCATTTAGCAAGTAGAGAAATACTAGAGAAATCCAGGAAGTGGTAACGACTGGGCTTACAAAAGCCAAACCCAGGCTGGGGATTTAGCTCAGTGGTTGGAGTGCTTGCCTAGCAAGCACAAGGCTCTGAGTTCGATCCCCAGCACTCATGAGGCTGAGGCAGGAGGATCTCTGTGAGTTCGAGGCCAGTCTGGCCTACAAAGTGAGACCCTGGCTCACAAAACAAAAACAAGGCAAGGTAGTGGACAGAGCACTAGAGAGAGCGTGATGGAAGCCAGCAAACTGCTTCACACAGTGGCCAGAGAAGGCCTCTTAGGTCTGTGATTTGGGCGGACAGACGAAGGGAGGCAGTAGAGCAGAAGCCAGGTGGAAGGAACAGCAGATGGCGCCTGGCTCAGCGTGTCAGACACGGCCGGGCCGAGACACTTGGGGGCCAGGTCAAAGCCATGGGGAGGGAGGAGGTGACATGGTAGCACTGGCGGGTGTGGAGGACCGGAGAGGGCGGCACCGCTGGGAGGCTGCCTGCTCCTGCTTCACAGGGAGGGACAGCACATGGGCGAGTTTGCGGTCAAGCTGCTTCCCAGCCCTGGTTGTGTCTTTTCTAAGAATTTAAAATTTTATTTCTCTACGTTGTTTCAGTATAAATTAAGCAAAATCGAGATGAAATCGTAACTCTCAAATTGATGAGCCAGAGTTGCTTCTGCTCAAAAAAAAAAAAAAAACCAAAACCCACCCACAAATAAACGAGAATTTGGAAACCTAGGTTGAGCTTCACGTGCACCTTTTGACAAGTGTCCCCCACCCTTCTTCTCTAATTTTATTTCTTTATTTGATTTTTAATTTTTCTTTTTTGAGCCGGGGCCTCCCGGCGTAGCCAAGGCCAGCCTTGAACTCCGGCCTCACCTCCCCACCTGAGAGGTGCTGGGATTATAAGCAAGCGCCGCCATGCTGGCCTGCACCCCTAGTTTTAAAATATGAAATATTCTAGGTCCAGAAAGATTAGGCGGTTTGTCCTGGTTCAGATCCAGAATATCTGGTTCTGAATTAATGTCATGTCTCCATAGTTTTGCTTGAATATTTTTGAATCAGATGGTTACTTTGGAACAATTACCGTGATAAATGGATCCTATAAATGTTAACATCTCCATATACATAATGCTGGGTACTGAGACTTCTCTTCGTCGGCGCCTGCTTTCTGCTCTGTGTTCTTTCTGACTCCTTCTCTTTCCCCACAGATATTGCAATCGCTGCTCCCTACGGGGGTGAGGACATGAAAGGCCTTGTGTATATCTTCAATGGAAGATCCTCGGGCTTGAACGCGGCCCCGTCGCAGACCCTGGTGGGGCAGTGGGCTGCCCGGAGCCTGCCTCCCAGCTTCGGCTACTCCATGAAGGGGGCCGCGGACATTGACAGCAACGGATACCCAGGTGTTCTGCGCGCCCGCGGGGCGCCCGGGGTGTCCGCCCTAGCAGGGAGTGGCGTTAGCTTCTGTTTTCCTGATTGAGTACTCTAAATTATTCTAATTTGATATTTCAAATACTGTATTATTTTCAAGACATTGTTCTTATCTCTGAAGGGGATATGAAGGAAAGAAAGCTTAAGAAAAATGTTGTAGAAGCTATAAACAGAAGCTAACTATTCATTCTGAGGTTTCAAGATGTTAGGAATCTTTTTTGTTTTTAATGATCTCACATCTTTATAGACTAGACTGGTGACTCTGATTTTTAAAAATCCATTATTTCATTTAATTCTCCTAATAAGGATTGTAAAAACTAAACACCAAGGTGGTGGACTTTAGACCATTTTCCAAATGTGGAAAGAGACTCTGCAAGGTCATTGGCCCAAGGTCACCCACCGAATGGATCCACTAGGACCAGCGGGGCCTCTAGGAGGGTTTAATGTGTCCAGGATCAGAATGGGTCTTTGCTATACTCGAAATGCTGTTTAGAAAACTCAGTTGATCTTTGTTGTCGAAATAGTAAGTCTGAGCTCAGTATTTTAAGCATGCTGAAGTGCTTCTAGAAACAAGACATGAACTTTATTCTTATCTATAAATTGGCATTTCATGCCTTTCTGGTATGAAAGTAATATACTTATAACTGAACTTTAAGAAATACAGCAAAATATATCTTTCCAATCTTTCTTCCGCAGTCTTTATAATATATGTTCATATTTTTAAACAGAAGAGAGTCAGTATTTATGTACTGTTATGTATTTTATTCACTTGAAGCATCAAGAACATTTCCCCATTTTGTTACTTTTCAAAGAATTTTAAATTTCCCATTCTAACAAGTAGCTGTATCTTATTTTTTGATATCTTTTATCATTTATATTTTTATGCACAATTCTGTTGTATATCACTGAATGTTTCCTTAGGAATTTTTTTTGAGTCTGTGGTTTTTTGAGACAGGGTCTTGCTATGTAGTTTGGGCTGCCCTTGAACTCACCTTGTAGCCCAAGTTGGCCTCAGGCTTGCTGCCGTCCTCCTGCCTCAGCCTCCGAGAGCGGGGATTCTAGGCCTGCGTACCACGCTCAGCTCCTTAGGACAAAATCCTAACCCCATTCCCTCCACAGAACTGTTTTTGTCAGCCTTCCAAAGCACTCGCTACCAGTAACTAAGTGATCATTTTCCCACACTTGTGCCTTTTAAAAAATAATTTTGACAGTATAATAGGCAGTATTGTTTTGTTTCAGTTAACAGTTTTTAATTATTAGTATAGGTAAGCATTTTTGTTCTTTTCTGTATTTTTTATAATTTCTTTTTTATGTCTTTTTTTCTTCTATTGAAACATGATTTTCTTTTCTTTCACTCATTTTTTTTTTCTTTTTAACTTGCATGGTGCTTTAAATATTGAGGGGCTTAACTCTTTATATCTGTGTATTTTCCAGTTTGTCACATTATGTATTTCGGGCATAGAGAAGTTTAGAATTTTTATTTAATTCCATCTGCCTGTTTTTATGGCTTCTTATGTGCTTTTCCACTCTGAAAGAGCTTCTTCAGGTTCATTGTGGGTGTGTGGTGAGGCGACACTCTCTTTCCTTTTTATCTGAGCCTGAGCACCGTCTGTCCCAGTCACAGAGAAAAGCTAATGCATTTGGTTCTTGCTGATTTGAATGCTCTCTGCTATCACAGTCAACACACACATATGTGTTTTTGGTTTGATTTGGTTTTCAAAACAAGAGAAATGGAGAAAAAAGAAATTTTACAATGGAATTATAAAATTTACAGGCAGGGCTGGGGATCGAGTTCAGGGTAGAGCGCTTGCCTAGCAAGCCCAGGGGCCGGAGTTCAAACCCCGGCTGCCCCCCCAAAATCCACAGGCATCTATAAAGCTTTTTCCATCCGGGACATAAAGTTCCTTATTGCTGCGCTTTTTATTTTTTTATTTTTTTTATTTTTTAACCAAGAACATGTATTGGTACAATGTACATATAATGGTTACATTCATCACTTTTATTTTGTACCTGTACATAATGCATCTTGATTCTGCCCCCTCTTCCCCATCCCTCCCCTCTATTCCCTCCCTCCCTATTTACAGCAGGTACATTCACATTTCTCCATGAATTCCCTTTCCTTTCTCTATCCCTCTTTTCCCTTCCCACTTCTCCCCCCTCTCCGTCCAATGCTCCTCTCCTTAGAATATTATCTTCCTTTTAGATTATAACTATTACACCTCTTTGTCCTTTTTTACATCCGTAGTTTCTCATATCAGAGAAACAATTCAATGTGTACTCATAAGTGTCCGATTTATTTCACTTAATAGTATGTTCTCAAGGAACATCCATTTACATACAAATGACTCTAGTTTATCCTTTTTTATGGCGGTGTAGTATTCCATTGTGTAGAAAAACCACATTTTCTTTAGCCATTCATCGGTTGTTGGGCATTTAGGTTGTTTCCAAGACTTAGCTATTACAAATTGTGTTGCTATAAACGTGGTTGTGCATATATCCCTGTGGTATGATGATTTTAATTCTGGGAAGATCCCCAGTAGGGGGATAGCTGGATCAAATGGAACCTCTAGTTCCAGTTGTTTGAGGAATCTCCATATTGATTTCCATAGTGGCTGGACCAATCTATATTCCCACCAACAATGGAGGAGGGTTCCTTTTTCCCCACAGCCCCCCCAGCATTTGTTACTGGTTGATTTTTTCATAAACACGGTTCTTTCTGGAGTGAGATGGAATCTTAATGTTGTTTTGATTTGCATCTCTCGAATGACTAGTGATGTTGAACATTTTTTCATATATTTATTTGGCTTTTTAATTTCTTCATCTGAGAAATGTTTATTCATTTCAGATGCCCATTTTTGGATTGGGTCTTTGAATTTGGGAGGTTTAATTTTTTTGAGTTCTTTGGTGCACTTTTTGACTGAATATCCACAAAAAAAAGGTTCTAACCTACATAGACGAAAATCCAGTTTGTAATGAGGAGAGTTATTGATGTATCTCATATATTTTAGTCTTATCTAGGTTATCTTATAGTCTTTTACTTTTGAAAATGTGTTTAAATCTTTTTTACGTACATTAAGTGTGTTAACACGTTTTTCCACCTTCTCTTTAAGACCTAATTGTGGGAGCTTTTGGCGTAGATCGAGCTGTCTTATACAGGTATAGTCCATGTTCTCTTGTAATAGAGGAATATTCTGAGTTATTTGGAAATTTTTAAATTAACTGCCAGTGTTTGAATTGCACTTTGATTTCTTGATTCAATATTTGCTGTAGGCAAATCGTACTTTTATAGAAGGTCTCAAAGGAAAGAAGGCTGTAGGTTTTTAATTTAGAAAAACATTCAGGGGCTGGGGATTTAGCTCAAGTGGTAGAGTGCTTGCCTAGCAAGCACGAGGCCCTGAGTTCGATCCCCAGGACCAAAAAAAAAAAAAAAAACAAAACAAAACAAAAAAAAAAACCCATTCAGAATTTTCCCTCCTTATGCTTTAAATTTGTCCAAAGGCATTTTCCTGTGTTTTTAATCTCTCTTTAAAGATTGCACAGGTGGGGCTGGCGTGTAGCTCAGCGCTTGCCTAGCATGCATGAGGCCCTGGGTTCAATCTGACTCTGGACACAAAAAGCAGATGGGTTTCCATTTCCTGCAAGAAGCAGGAAATAAGGATATTAACTCTGTGCTGTACCTCAGAGTACCATGACCACAAGAGCAATATGTCATGAAATGCAAAACGAATATTGTTAGAGTGGTCTGTGTAAATTCATGGTCTCTGTTTCCAGCTCCATGCGTTTTCTGGTCTGCTGTGTCTCACCAGTTCCACGTGCCTTAGGATGGCACCTGGTACTGCAAGTAAATTGAGGTGCTTACACGTGACTGGGCCAAGTTTATACCCGGCAGGAAACCGAGCACCCGTGCCAGGGAGTAGGGTTTGTGTTGGGTCAGCAAAATTACAGCTGTGGGCCGACAGGTGAGCTTGCAGATTGCTGGCTCGCTCATGTGCAGGTGGGCCTCTTGACCTGAGCCCGCTGTATTTTGGATAGGATTTCAACTTGTGCATCTGAGCTGTGGAAAACGATACTGACAAGTTGAGTATCTCTTACCGGAATTGCTTAAGACTAGAAGTGTTTCAGATTTTGGAGTTTTTCAGATTTTGGAATATTTACATGGGTTTTACCAATTGAACATGACTAATAGGAAAAGACTCCAAATCTGAAATATTTTGAGCATTGTGTTAGTCCATAAAACGTTTCAGATTTCAAAACATTTTGGATTATGAATGTTCAGCCTGTATTGTGATTTATTGTTTTAATTGTTTCAGTTGCGATTAATAGCCAGTATGGTGGTGCACACCTGTAGTCCCAGCACTCAGCAGGCTGAGGCAGGATGATCACTACAAGTTCGAGGCCAGTCTGGGCCACATAGTGAGACCCCATCTAAAAAAATATATATTATGTATATATATATGTAAAATGTAAAATTAAAAAATTGCTGTTAGTGAGGTTAATATATTCCTATGGTAAATATTCAAACAGTACAAAAAGAACATACAATAAGAATTATTTGTATATACACGTGTTATCTGCAGGCACTTCTCCTGTGTTCTGGGATGTTTTTCTGCTCCTGCTAAGATGGTGTCTCGGCTGTGTCTCGGAGAGTATTCCGTACTGGCACGAGGCAGTCTGTGGTGTTGATGTTTCCCACTGTACCGCACTGTGTTAGGTGGGGATTGGCCACGTCGTGTTAGCCTTTCTGCTGTAGTGGACGGACCTCAGAAGGGCTGGCCAGTTTTCTTACTTTGCTGGAACTGAGCGACTTCCCAGGATACAGGACTTTCTGTCTGAAATTAGGACAGTTTTGGGCAAATGGGCACATTGATCTTATGTTTAGGTTCCTGTTTTTGCTGTTACAGTGTTTTAGTAGACATTGTATCATATCTGTGGTGAGGATGAACCTAAAACGCTTACATCAATCTGATTTTTATAACATTTTTCCTTTCTTTTTTTTTTTTTAATCTAGGGCCAGACCAGTTATCACTGTAAATGCTGGCCTTGAAGTGTCCCCTAGCATTTTAAATCAAGACAATAAAACTTGCCCGCTGCCTGGGACCGGTCTCAAAGTTTCCTGGTAAGAATATTCGTATAGTAATAGTTACAATCATGACTAGTAGTTCAGTCATTTAAGGGCTGAAATATTGCTAAACAGTTTCCGTGAATCTACTCTGTTTTCATGCTGTAGATTGGGTTATAGAAGTTGTGTTCCAAAGAAGAAATCTATAAACTACTATAAAAGCACTTTTATTTTTTTTATTTTTTATTTTTTTTTATTTTTTACCAAGAACATGTATTGGTACATTGCATACATAATGATCATAATCAACATGGTTATTTTGTACCTGTACATGATACATCTTGGTTTTCCCCCCTCTTCCTATAAAAGCACTTTTAAAAGAATTTTGATCAGTGAATATATTCAAAAAGAAGGAAAATTAATAAGATTTTAGAACTCATGTTTAATTCTAAACAGACCCGTGAAAATTTAAAAATTAAAAAGATATGACCCTTTTCAGATTTCGTATCTATGAAGAGCTGTATGAAAAAATTACCTTGTTCTAACATTTTGGTCTTTTACCTCTTCCTTTGCTGATTTATTCCTAAGTCCAAAGTCTGAATTCTTCTCTACAGTATTGTTTTTTCAAGTCTCTATCATGTGTGTGCTACTTTCTTGGTTTTTGCTATATTTTCATTCTGTATATTTTGAGTTTTCTTTAAATGACTCATGGTCAAAATACTTAAAAAAGTAAAACAGAGAAACCAGTATCTTTCTCATATATGTCAAGATAAATGTGGGACTCGTTACCAAAAGAGCTTGACCTGTGTACTGTTAAAATCGCCGAGAGTAGCCTACTTTGGGGACACCATTCATGTTCCCTGTAAAAATCATGGAGAATGTAGCTAACGAGGAGGAAGACAAGTAGTGAGGGGATTTTTATTGCAGAAGAGCTGATGAAAAATATTTTTCCTGATTTTCTTTTTGAGTTATTACAATGATGAAAATTTTATAATTTTTATTTTTTTATTGGATTATTTGTAACCTTCAGTCATGTTTGTTCTTCATGTCTGTTGATCAGCAGTGAAGTTGTTTTCAGGCTTTCAGTTTTCCGCTGTCACTTTCTTTCACCTGACATGTGAAGGTGTCAATTATATGCTCATAATTATGCAAATAATTAGAAAGCTGGAAAGACATTGTTAACTTCGGTCGTAACTTTTGTACAGTTTTGACCATGGTGTATAATAAGAAATACATTTGCACTGTAATTCAGTAAAGACAATACGTATATCCATTTCATTTATTTAATTTTTCTAAGATATTGGACGTAGCCTATTAAACCGATTTCGTGACCTGTTAAGAAACTGGGAAAAACCCTTCTCTAGAGGACCTTGCCAATTAAATGATGCTTCAGTGGACCTTTTTACTAAGTGACACATTATTTTTCATCTAAGCTGTCATTTTCCTCATTTAGATTTATCAACAAGTTTGTTAGATTTGAGAGGAGCTTCGGAAATGCTTTTTCTTTTTCTCATCGAGAAAGGAAACATACTTACGTTACTGAAGGATGAGTTAGATTAGCCTGAATACTTTGATGTTTTAAGAGTGATAGTAAGACGCTGAAGAAGATGTAGGTCTCCCAGTAGAAACTGGGCACCGTTAGCTCTGCTCAGCAGTTTCTCTGTGCACCGTTTCAGCCAATTGTGGATCTGAATACCAAAAATTCGTCTGTCCACATGTAAACAGACTTTATTTTCTTGTGTTTATTCCCCAAACAATACAGTTATTTATACAGCATTTATATTGTATTAACAGTGATGCAGAGGTGATTAGAAGTGTGTGGGAGGATGTCTGTGGATTCTGTTTGAACACTAAGCATTTTACCCACCCCGACTGTGGTGTTCTTGGGGTGGAAGGGTTCCTGGGCCCCGCCCTCCCACAGGTACCAGGGACTGCTGTGTTAGGTACGCGATATTTGGGTGATATTTAAAAGTACATCTAAACTGGGTTGTAGAATTTACATGTTTTTTTATTTTCCTGCAGTTTTAATGTCAGATTCTGCTTAAAGGCAGATGGCAAAGGAGCACTTCCGAGGAAGCTTAGTAAGTGTCCTGTGAAAAGCTGTACTCTTTGAATGCTGTTGAATGTGTAGCACTTACGAAGGGTTTTGGAGTCGAGCGTGGTGGTGCACGCCTGTGACCCCATCACCAGAACGACTGGGGCAGGAGGATTTCGAGTTTGAGGGCAGCTTGGGCTACGAAGTGAGTTCAAGCCAGCCTGGACTACATGGTGACACCCAGTTTTAACACAACAAAAAGAAACAACAACAGTTTTAGGATATTTAGATAGTTACTCAAATTGTTATTGTTGTAATTACTGTTACATTAAGTGTTAATGTTTGAATGTTTATATTTAAAGACATTTAAGATGGCAAAACAGTTGCTTACTTGGACAGCTCTTGAGCCAGTTCAGCAGTAATACATTTCTGAACGGTCATGGTGAGCAGAATAGCCACCGGAATGGTGCATACGCTGCCCTTGGAAGCTCACTGGTTAGAGACGCGTGCGAAGGAAATTCTGGGAAATGAGTGTATTGAGGAGCTGGGGAGGCCCCGAGCGCAGGAGTGAGAAGCAGCAGAAAAGGTTTTGCTGACTAAGTGTAACTCACGCAGCAGACATTCCCTTCCCTTCCTCATGTGGGTGGTGTCCGAGAGCAGGCAGGGTGCCGGGGCCCGTGGCGTGTCGGCCGAGCAGAGAGAGGCTGAGGGGGACGGAGGAGGGACGGCGGAGGCTCCCGGGGTGCAGGGCCTCCGGGACCCGAGGGCCGACTCGCAGAGCAGAGGGCCGCGCAGGAAGCCTGGCGGGGAACTGGAGAGAGCGCCGCGTGGCTGACCAGAGCAGAACGCGGGACCGGTTAACTCCGGATTCTCACCTGCGTTTGAAACGAAGGTCAACATTCAAAGCAAGTTACGGTTTTAAGAATCCGTTCTCTTGTCTCTTTGTAAGAAACTGTTCAAAGAACTGAGTCTTAGACGGCATTAATCCCGAGAACTGGGCCTCCAGCTCTCTGTATCTCCAGCAGTGCTGACGGTGGCATGCAAGGCCTCATGCATGCTGAGGATCTTTCTGCCCGAGAGCTATGTCCCCAGCACTTTGTACTTTTTATTTTTAGACAAGGCCTTGCGCCGTTGCCCAGGCTGGCCATAAATTTATGGTCCTCCTGCCTCAGCCTCCTGAGTAGCTAGGGTCAGAGGCGTGTGCCACTGGGCCTGGTTTGTGCTCCAGAGTCTTGACTGCGCATTTGTCTGAGAATGACTCTTGACGCGCTGTGATCCTGAGGGCCTCGTTTATCTGACAGTGTGCGGCAGCGGCTTGGTCGGAAGCCGGGCTTACAGGTGATCCCCGCTGTTCATTCTTGTGCTTAATGTAGCGATGCGTGTGCATATTCGTGAATACGTCATCAGTGAAGAGGCCGCCTCACATGCTGGGCTGAGGGTAGAGGTCTTTGTGGTCATTGTGGCTGCTATGGCTGGAGATTGGACGGACTCTGCCCGGTGGCGGAAGGCTTGATTCACGTGTGTTCCGCCTCCTGGGCTTTCTGCCTCAGCTTACGTGAGAAGACTCAACTTTCCATCTGATGTTTCTCTGCAACCATCATTATTTAGAATTATGCATATTACTTTGGGAAGTCAGATTAATTATTATCGGATATTTATTCAGAATTAATATGGTGCAGTCTTACTCCAGCGTATTGTCCTGGATTAGAAACAGAAGACTTGTCAGAAATAAATGTCTGTTTGCATGAAAACTGTAGATACCTCGCACGGGGATCTGTCCGTTGGAATATGTTGGTTATAAATCCTTTGATTTGTATAGACTTCCAGGTGGAGCTTCTTTTGGATAAACTCAAGCACAAAGGAGCAATTCGCAGAGCACTGTTTCTCCATAACAGGTCCCCGGGTCACTCCAAGAACATGACCATCTCAAGGGGGGGACAGAAGCAGTGTGAGGAGTTGGTAGCATATCTGCGGGTAAGAGATACTTTCCTGCTGTGTTGTCTTGTTAGCACTTTTTCATTGAAATTATTTTCACTTCCTGTAAATTGGTGTTCAACCAAAATGAAAAACACAACAAAGATGCACCTGAGGAAGTCTGGCTTTTCCAGTGTGACCTTTCCGTGACGGTGTTACTGACGGGATCGTAGTAAACACACGTCCTGAACGCCGCTGGGCTCTTAGGACCGTAACGGCAGTCTGCAGGGTCTGAAAAGTAAGGAGGCAGCTGGACGCCCCATTGGCTGAGTCCGAGTTGGAAGTCCGCAGCCGCGGTGTGAGCCTCGGCTGTTGGCGAGGTGTGAGCGTGGGCAGGGGTGTGCAGTGAATGCAGACAGCAGCTCTGGGGTTCAGACCCCACCGGGCTTCTGCATTCGGAGGCTCCCCCAGACTCCCTTGGGGAAGCCGAGGCCTCTGAGGACCACGGTGCGCTGTGACTGCAGCCAGGGCAGCAGCACAGACTCTAGGAGGAGAGCGGTGCAGCGAGGGCACCAAGGTGTCCACAGGTTGAGTTCAACCAGAGAGGAAATCATCAAACAGAAGCAAACCAAGAAGCCCCACCATGCACGCAAGGACGCAGGCCTCTAGAAGAAATCAGATTTTACACCTGCAGAGACTTGAGAGGTTGGAATGATCAGTTGCAGGTTATAAATTTATATAGAATATTTAAGGAAATAAAGGATTAAAATTTTAAAAAGATAAAATCATCAATAAAGATTTAGAAGACAAGGTCTAATTAGCATGCTTGATTTAATACACCTACAGAAAACAATTAGAAAATACAAAAATTGACCTATCCAGGAAGTCAGTCCCACGGTCACCTTCAAGGGCATGACCCTGGCGACCTTCAGGCCTTGCACTAGAGAGGCCCTACTTCTTAAAGCGCCCCCCCCACACAGTGCCCCACTGGGGACCAGGCATTCAGCACATGGACCTTCAGAGGACCTTTGAGATCCAAACCGAAGCAACAGGTTTTTTTTGTTTTGCTTGTTTGTTTTTGGTGCTGGGGATCAAACTTAGGGCCTTGTGCTTGCAAGGCGAGCACTCTAACTACTGAATCCTCTAGCTAAATCCTCAGGCCCGAAGCAACAGTTTTTATACATCAATAACAAAAGGGTAAGTTAGAAAATTGGTTTTCTGCAAAATCATAGAAAATGTGATTTTAACTAGCTTAATGGTTTTTGAAAAGGTCCTAATGAGTTTTACTTAGAACCGAATCATTGTGAAAATGCTACATATGACGATATGTGGATGTCACAGAAGCAGAATTAAAGGTAAATCTGTTCCCTTAAAAATATGTAAATGAATGGTTGATGAAGAAAAAAATGAAGATCAAAAAATCCTCACAAAACATAGAAAGCGACATAACTAACTGCAGATAAAGTAGGGATTAAAATAACCTTGAATAACCTTGTGCCAATATGTAGGAAAACTTGAGTAGAAATTCTTAAGCAAACAGAGCACAACTTCCATGAGAATAAATGGGAAACCTGGATAATCCTAGAACCTTTTTAAATAATTGAAGTACAGTTAAAAATCTTTATACAAAGGAAGCACAAGCCTGAGGTACTTTATAGGCATTATGAGACATTTCTGATGTTAAACAGACTCTTCAAAAGGAGAGAAAGTTTCCAGCTCGTATTGTGAAACAAGAATTTTTAACATCTTGACTGGTCAAAGGTAGTACAAGAAAGTTCAGTTTCAGGCCAATTTTACTCAAAAATATGTAAGTAGAATAACTCAATCAATACAAGTGAGCTAAACTGTAGCAGTTCAATAAAAGAAGACAAATAGATCAAGCAAGATTTATTCTAGGGTAGTTTAACATTAAAAATCTAGAATTGGAACTTAACCCGTGAATAGACTGAAATGAAAATATGACCATCTTACTTAGGTACAGAAAAGGCTTTTGATTAAAGTAAAAAGTATTCACAGGGTTGGAGATTTAGCTCAGTAGGACCTGAGTTCGAGCCCCAGCACCCCCTCCTCCCCAAAAAAGTATTCATAATTTAAGAAAAAGACAAAGTTATAACTGTGAGGAAAAAGAATTTTAAATAAAGCCATCAGTAGCTATTAATTGGTCAAGATGTGAATTCATGGCGACTCTTACACATTGCTGATGGTAGTGTAAGTTGGTAGGAAGACTGATAAATGTTGTCATTATGTATAAAATAATCATTGCAACAATTTTTGTAATAGCACAAGCTATTACACTCGAAATAGCCAGAATAACCTTTGACAGAAAATGACTAATCATGGCCTACTGGCGTGATGAAATGTTGCTCACTAGCAGATTTAATCTTGGCTCTCTGTGAGTGAATCTTCACAAGAGTGTTCAAGAGAAAGCAAACCAGAGACTACATATAATCCCATTTTCATATCACAGAGGAAAGAGCAAACCTGAGGAACAAACCATTCACTGATGTATACAAAGTAGGAAAGCTGGCTTTACCAGACCTGTGTACATTTGACCCCCAACAATTTGAGAATATGAAAATTGATCATGCATAGGACACAGAAAGAAGTCTAAAATTTGCCCCCAAAATGATACCAGAGCAAAGCAAACAAGGTAATGGCAAAACTAAAACTTAGTAGTCATTGTTGTGAGAAGAAATGCAGAGGGAGGGGCAGGGCGAGGGGCCAACAGGTGGCCCAGGCTGCATGGGCATCCTCCTAGTTAACATGGTGGGCATGTGTTTTCATGGCTCATTTCATCAACATGCCTCGTGTATTTTATGTGAATAGCACATTACATCGTAAAACAAAAACTGATCAGAAGTTCTCACTGGATAACAATAGCTTTTTAAAGACTCCACTCGTACTGTACTTACGTGATACCATTTCTCAGTTTGGTAAAACGGAAGGCAGTTCAAGAGATGAGTCTGGCTGGCTTCGGGTTTGTGTTGTGGATTTCCCTGGGTGATGTAGGTGGATGTCATCTTTAATTTGAAGCTCTCCCATTTCTAGGATGAATCCGAATTTAGAGACAAACTCACTCCGATTACTATTTTCATGGAGTACCGGTTGGATTACAGAACGGCAGCGGATGCCACGGGCTTGCAGCCCATCCTGAACCAGTTCACCCCCGCCAACGTCAGCCGGCAGGTACGGGCTGCTGGCTTCTGGGAGGCTCGTGGCTCTTGCCTCGCCCATCATGAGGGATACTGCTTTCCTGAGGTTGGGAGGTGTTTGGGCAGAGAAGTTATCGAGGATGAGTTTTGAGGTCAGAGATATTTGAACCCACTCAGAACTCAGTGCAGAAAAAGAGTCACGTTTTATGTCTGTAAATAATGCAAGGATTATTTACGTAGTGTTTTAGTGTTTTGCTAACCATCTCTGATACTTCAGTTATCTTTTTCTGTTTTTTTTCCATGTTTTGAGAGCTGTTTGGCCCAGGCTGTTCTTGACTCATGATCCTCCTGTGGCAGCTTCCTGACTGCTAATACTGATGTTACCTTTGATGTGCATTTAACTGTTTAAAAAGAGTGGAATATATTCACATACTCATATGGAATACATAAATAACTCTTTTCAGTTGTGTGTCGTGGCACACACCTATAATCCCAGCACTGGGGAGACCGAGGCAGGAGAATCACAAGGTTGAGGCCACCTGCCTAGCGAGACCCTGGCCCAAAGTAAAAAAATAAAAAAGTGGGGTTGGGGTTTTAGCTCAAGTGGTAGAGTGCTGCCTAGCAGGTGCAAGGCCTTGAGTTCGATCCCCAGCACTCCCCCAAAACAATAAAAAAAAAAGGTTGGGGATGTAGCTTAGTGCAAAAGCCCTGGGTTCAGTCCGCAGCACTGGAAACAAACAACAGAAACAAAAACTCATACTACAAAACAAAAATTGGTATTTAAGTATTGTTATTTCCTATTCCTTTTATTATTATTTCATGTTCATATTTTTAAATTAATATTTTTTTCTCTCATAGAATTCATTAAACTAAAACTAGTTTGTTATATCATTTCTCTGTCTCTTTTTTTGTTTTTTTCTCGTACTGGGTATTCCAGGGCTTCATGCATGCTAGGCAGTTGCTCTACCAGTGAGCAAAGTGAGCAACAGCTCAGCTCCAGCTTTTTTTTTTTTTTTTTTTGAGACACGGTATCAAGTTACCTATGCTGGCCTTGAACTTGCAATCCTCCTGCCTCAGCCTCCTTTGTCTTCCTTTTTAAAAGAGCTCTCCAGGTCCTTTTTCTTGAGGTGGGGATATGGGATGAGAGGAGGTGGGGAAAGTTGAGACTACATGTATGGCAGCAGCATACAGCAAGTTAAAGTATTTTTTTAAGGTTTTTAAAAATAATTTTTGTATTTTAACAATTCATTGTTATATTTCATTTTACACATTAATAATCTCAGTATATGGGCAGTTTTCTACTATTGAGTAATAACTCATTTTTAAACATAGTTCTTTTTCCATATTTCTTATTTTTGGTGGATGCCCAGTAATAAATTTTCATAAATAATAATGAACATCCAAGCCTCTTACAGTCTGTTATTCAATATTATGCTTTTCTTATAGGTTAATTTTGCTTGTCCCTTTGTTAACATGTAGATTATGGTTATTTTTCTCTTTAGAGTTTTTTTTCTCTCTCGAGTTTTATATACATTTTTTGAAATCTTTGTATCATTATTCTTACTATTACTTCTGATTAATTTCCCAAACCCATCAGCCTCTTCAGTACTTGTACCGTTTTAAAGCCAGCTATGCAAGGAGTTTAACTTTTGAAACCCACTGGAGAGAAAAAGTAGCTTCAATGTATTTGCTATTTTTTCCCCTCTTGCTCTCATTGTTCATTGTTTGAATCTTTGATTCTTTTGTGTCCTGTGTTTGTTTCAGCAGAGAAATCATGTACTTTGAGACACCTTTCCTTCTGCGTTCTTAGCTTTGTTCCTCATTTCTGTGATAATCCCTACCTCATCGTTTTTATCATTTATTCCTAAATGGGTCCTTCCTTTCCCTGGTCAGATTACAGAATCTCCTGTTGCACTCTGTCTGCAGATTACTGAAGCCCAGCAGAAATACTGTATACTGCAAGCCACATTGTAACTTGAAGTTTGCTGGTTAGCAACATTTTTTTAAAGGTAGAAAGAAAACAGGTGAAGTTAATTTGAATAAGTTGCCTGCATTAGTTTGCCAGGGCTACCATAACAAAGTCCCACAGAGTGGGTGGCTTACATAACAGGAACTGATTTTCTCACACTTCTGGAGGCTGGATGTCTGTGGCCAGGCTGTGAGCAGGGTGTTTTTTCCAAGGCCTCTGTCCCGGGCTGGTGGGTGCTCACCTTCTACGTGTTCACGCGGTCTTCCCTCCTGCGTGTGTCTCTCTGGACTCCTGTCTTACAAAGCACAGATTGGCCATGTTGGATGAAGGCCTAGCCTGACCCTACTTGAGTCAGCTCTCTGAAGGACTGGCTCCATGCACAGCTCTATTCTGAGACACTGGAGAACAGGGTTTCAAGTAGGATTTCGAGGCAAACATAATTTGGCGTCTGACAATATCCAAAACATCATCATTTCATCATGTAATCGTCTTAAAATTATCAGTAAAGTATTTTACATTTCATTCTTTATAATCTCCCAAATCCTAAGTATGTTCTGCACTTCAGAGCATATGTGAATTCAAATGCTCAATTTCCATTGAAAAATGTTTTTTGTATTTAGAATTCATATAATTAACAGTTGAAAAAGTAGATGTATATACTTCGGTTGTTCCAAAAGTGCTAAAAGCTTTTCAGTAGTAAATTCAAATATCAGTTTTTAAATTTAAATTAATTAAAATTAAAGTGTGAAAATCAGTTGCCCTGTCAGATTGGGCGCATCTCAA
This sequence comes from Hystrix cristata, assembly GCA_004026905.1. Classification (NCBI taxonomy): domain Eukaryota; kingdom Metazoa; phylum Chordata; class Mammalia; order Rodentia; family Hystricidae; genus Hystrix; species Hystrix cristata. The sequence goes on along the minus strand of PVJO010005588.1, from coordinate 46,657 downwards.
GTGGCAATTCTGTTGGACGGTGCAGATTTCGAGTTTCATCCTGTGGAGTTACAGACTGGTGCTTTCTGCAGAAAGAATGTTTTCCCTCCATTTTTAAAGTTCAAATGTATTGAGTTCATACTCCATGATAAGAAGTGTATGACGGTGGAGATTCTTTTCTGAGGCGTGGACGATGTTGCTTTATGCACCGTCTCCCCCAAGAGCACGTGTTAATACTGCATTGGCTCCAACGCCAGCGAAGTCCCTTTTCTGCCCTACACAGTGATACTTGGCCAAATATCCCGTTGCCGCTGTTTTATTAGTAATTTATACAAACTTGAGGTGCATACCATATCGCTATCTCGTTTATCATCTACAAAATCTTCTTCTTTTTCCTGCACTAATTGAGCAGTGATTTATACCTGGTATGACAAGGAGTCAGCATAAATTTTTCTAATGGTTGTGACCTTTTCTTTTTTCTTGGTGCTTACAGCAACTGCTTATGTCTAGGTGATTGAATTGATTCATGTAGAGTTTTGGGTTTCATCCTAATTAAAGTGGCAGTTCAGATCCCTGTTCTGGGTAGCTGTGCATCCCTCGTGACTTAGGAGTGTATGTTTGTCATCTATTTTTAAAGAATTGCTTTCATTATTTTCCCCCCTTAAAATCCTTTCATCTCTTTTTGTCTGCCCCCCCGTCAGGGTCTGAAGCCCTTTGGATGCTAGGAGACAAACTAAGACTGCTTCAGCTTTATTTCTCCTCCTCTTCTTAATTTTCATACTCTCTCTTTCATACCTCCCACTTTCCTTTTTCTTCCCTGCCTTCCTGTTTCCTTCCTTCCTTCCTTCCTGCTTTCCTTCCTTCTCTTCTCCCCCTCCCCTCCCTGCCTCAGGTTTTTCCTAACTGCCCCGGCCAGCTCAGTCTCCTCAGCAGAACCAGAGGAGAAAAGTTCAGATTTTCACTTTGTTCCCCTGTCCCGATCGTTTTAATGCTTTTAGTTCTTTTCCCTTCATTTCTTTCTAAATGGCCAGTGCATGGTGGGCTCCTTTTGACTGTTTCCTTCCCCTTTGGTTGCCCTCTCTGAATTGTGTAGTCTGTCTGCAGCTCCTTACTCTCGCATCCTCCACACCTGTTTTCATGACTTCAGCCTCAATGAGAAATTCTAGAAGGAAGCTCATTTTGCCAAATCTCACATGGCTCAGCTGGCAGCAGAGTCAAAATGAACTCTTATTTCTCAGACGTTGTTCCAAAATATCAACAGCTGATTGGAGAGGAAACTAAAAAGTTCTAGGTAATTACATCGTATCCTGTGCACTTGTTCTTTGCCCACCTTAGCCGGCTACTCTGACTGACCTGTCTGTAAATTGGAGTGTGGTCTCCTTTGCCTTCAGGAATACAAGCAAGCTGCTGAGTACATATGAACCTGTGTGTGTGCGTCTGCGTGTGCACACTTGTACACTGGTGTGCAGTGCACATGCAGCCTTTGTGCTGTTTTTATCATGTAGAAAAAAATGACATAAAATGTTCTCTCTAGGCTCATATTCTCCTTGACTGTGGTGAAGACAGTATCTGTAAACCCAAGCTGGGGGTCTCTGCAGATAGGTAAGTTCTACTCTGAGCAATAAGTATTGTCATACAGAATTTGAACAGAAGAGCACCTTTTCCTATTTGAAGCATGAATATTTTAAAGAGAATTAGTTACAGTAGAATAATGCATTTTTTTAATAATAAAAATATTGATCTGATCTTGAGCTTAAAAAATATGTGTATACACTATGTTTTTGCTAGTTGCCCAGCCAGACAGATAGGTGACCATTACACATGGTAATACTGTATTATCTGAAAGATACACTTCATTGTAGATGGATTCTTAACTCTGATTATCCTCATCATATAAATTGGGAAGTTTATTGTGAAAATCATGACAAAGAAGTAATTCGGCTTTTAGAATAATAATCAGGGAATTAAAAAGTGCATAGGAATATAAAATTGCTGCAGAAATAGGAATAATAGTGACTTAGTGGCACCATTGTTTCCTTTTATGGAGAGAAGAATTAGATTTGCACTTGCATGCTGTTGTCTGTTTTCTATCGAGTTGCAAAGAGGCCTTTTAAAATAGCTTGAGACACGGCTGAGCAGGTCCGTGCCCTCTTTGGATGTGTCTCTCGTTTCTTGGGACAGCCACGTTGCTCCCCGTGTAGTCTTCATTCACTGTCTGGATTCGTTGTAACTTCCAGTGATCAAAGAAAGATCTATATTGGGGATGACAACCCTCTGACGCTGATCGTGAAGGCTCAGAATGAAGGAGAAGGTGCCTACGAAGCCGAGCTCATAGTGTGGATCCCCCCGCAGGCTGATTTCATCGGGGTTGTCCGCAACAGTGAGGTAAGCAGGCTGCTTCCTCGGAAATCCAAGTGCAGCGCGGGTCTCATTAGCGATAATGAGCTGCCCTTCAGTTTAGTTGGGCTGGAGCTCTGCCTGTCTACCTCGGGCTGAATGGTAGACAGCAGAGTGCCTGTCTGACATAATTCCTTTTAAGCCTAATGCTTTGCGTAATGCATCAATAGGTATTTTCAGAACAGCTAGCAGAGCACCCAGAATGAGGTCAAAGAGGTGAAGTATCCAAGCCCATCCATCGCATTATTAGTCGGGTGCACTGTGATTGTGTGTCTGAGGCCTCCAGGGACCCTCCAGAGGCACTTGGATTGTTGATGTGGCAGCCGAACACACTCTGGCTTCCCCCTTATTCTGCATTTGCTCAAGTAGATTTATTTGCTTCATTAAGAAATCCAAATGTCTAACTGGTTGATATTGTGTAGGAAATTTACGTTACAGCAGTTTCTGCTTTTTTGGCCACTAATTCATTTTATACCCTTTTTCTTTGTCATTCAAAGGCATTAGCAAGACTCTCCTGTGCATTTAAGACAGAAAACCAAAGCCGCCAGGTGGTGTGTGACCTAGGAAACCCCATGAAGGCTGGGACACAAGTAAGGCCTTTTCAGTCAGTAGATTTTCCCCCCACACAAACAAAATACCATATTTTTCTCTGGGTTTGTTCATAGTAATTAAAAAAAAAAAAAACCTTCAAAATAATGTCTTTAAATTGGTTTTGTTTAGAACTTAATGATGAGCAGAGTTCTATTAAACCAAATCACTAAAATGAATTGTACTGATACACTGTTTGCAAAAAAAGCTCTTTATACTATCTTCTGTTTGGTAAATGGGTAAGAACATGGTTTAAGAACTGAAATCATAATTTTGGTATTTTGAACCAATGCTTTAGCCAGGTGCAATGACATGCATCTATAAGCCAAGCTGCTTGGCAGGCTGAGGCAGGAGGATCTCCAATTTGAGGCCAACCTGAGCAACATAGTGAGACTACCTTGTCATATATAAATAAATAAAGTTAAACTGATGCTTTTATGGACCCTCGAAAGCCACTCTGGCAAATACCAGGCCTATTATTCTTCAGTGAGATAGAATAGGGTTTCGTCCCAACTTGAAACCATGTCGTAGAGGCCCCACACAGAAGCACCAGACAGTGTCCCCTGGCTCAGGTTCCGGGTTCGATGGTGGGGCCGGGAGCACAGGAGTGTGAAGCGAAACAGCCTCCTCTCAGGTTCTTTCCAAAGGAAGCAGCGTACAGCCTGCCTCTGCCTGTGTCTGCGGCCGGATGCCGGTAGCTCAGCATAGATTGTTCCTGCATCTCCGTGTAGCAGCATGAGGCTGTGTGAGGTCGGAGATGTCCCCGTGGGGCGCCACTCTCCTGTGACCTTGGGATGGTCCCCGAGGAACCTGCTTCCTGGGACCCTGTGGCTAGCTCTTTTCTCCTGTTGGAGCTAGGATGTTAGTACTGGGTGTTGTGAGGGGCGGTCCTGGTTCTGGCCTCTCACACCTTCCTCCTCTTCACCTCTTTCTCCCCTGACCCGCCTGTTGCTCCTTCTGGCCCCTTAGCACGGTTCTGTTTTAACTTGCTGTTACCAGCTCCTTCTGCCTGATTGCTCACAGGAGTCTAATCAGTAAACATTTGTTTAGAAAGGTAGTTGATATCATAGGGAGGTATAATTATGTGTAATAATTGTTATTAAATAGGTAGATTTTTGGATTATCTTAAGTATTTTAAGTAAAAAAGATTGAATAGATATTCAGATTTAGCCTGGTGTGGTGGTAAGTATCTGTGATCCTAGTATTTGGGAGGCAGAGGCAGGAGGATGGCTACAAGTTCAAGGCCCGCCTGTGCTACGTAGAGAGGCTGTGTGTCTAAAAACCAAGCACATGCACACGCACATATACACACAATCAGATTTAATTATCCTTGGTGAATTTTTTTATAAACTCAGAAAAACTGTCTTTTATAAGATTTTTTTTTAATCTGGGGTATTGGAAATAAATTGTTTCTAATTCGAAATTGGTGACTAACATTACCATCTTTTTTTCTCCCCCTCAGCTCTTAGCCGGTCTTCGTTTCAGTGTACATCAGCAGTCAGAAATGGATACTTCTGTGAAATTTGACTTACAAATCCAAAGGTGTGAAAACAACTTGTATTAGCTTATAGACCTATTGAGAAAATGTTATAAACATATTATGTCATATGCTTTAAATATTGTGCGACAACAGAGATTCATACTTCAGTTCTAGATCATAAGATTCATGAAAATCAGTGTTTTTATTATATGAATAGTTTGTCAACTTTGTGTTTATAAAACAATTAAAAACTAGGAAATAAAACTCAATCATCTTGGAATTAAATGCTAATGAAAATTATTTTGAGTTGCTTTGAATTTATTCATTTTCAGTTTTGCTGGGTTTGCCTGTGTATGATTTTGATGATAATTGCTCAAGTCAGTCCTAAGTATGTTTTTCTTCTGTTTCAGCTCTAATCTCTTCGACAGAGTGAGCCCAGTTGTGTCTCACAGAGTCGACCTCGCTGTGTTAGCTTCTGTGGAGATTAGAGGGTCAGTATGCTTGCGAAGTTGGGCGCTTGTACTGCGTTTGCTTCCAAAGGGCCGCCCGGGCCTGGCCTCAGCTGCACCGCGCACTCCCTGGTAGTGGGGGCGTGCTGGGGCGAAGAGTCTGTAGAAATAAGGTCCTTGACGTATTCCAGAGCACCGAGCGGTTATTTGACACCCTGAGAAAGAACAACACATGACAGTGAAAGTGTCGAAATAAGTGTATTGAACTTTTACAACAGTGACTTTACCGAGTCACCTGTCAGGTGTGGATGTAATAAAAGTGGTTTTTGTGTGTATGGGCATTCACTAGGTTTTTGGTTTTGTTTTTTTTTTAAGAATTTTTGATTAGACCGGATGTTACTCATTTGAATACAGGGTTCTTTTGAAAATGAATTGGCTCCATCATTTTGGTACTCATGGTAGGTTTTCTTTGGTCATCGTTTAGAGTCTCAAGTCCTGATCATATCTTTCTTCCGATTCCGAATTGGGAGCACAAGGAGAACCCTGAGACTGAAGAGGACGTTGGGCCAGTTGTTCAGCATATCTATGAGGTCTGGAGCTCTTGGATTTCTTTGAAGGGGGCTGCTGGGGTTCGAACTCTGGACCTTGCGCCTGCTAGGCAAGCACTCCACCACTGAGCTAAATCCCCAGCCCCCTGGAGCTCTTGGGTTTAATGGAACCTAGTGAGAGGGCCAACAAAGAGCACGGCTAGGCTGCTTTTACAAAGCAACCCTGTGTCATTTTTATGTAAACTATGCGTAGCTTAAGTATGTACTGTAGATTTCTTTGGAATTTTCCCTGCTTATAAGCACATTTTTATTAGACCAGGAGTTTTGTGTTTAATGAAAGCAACTGCTAAATTGTGTTGTTTAAAACCGATTAGTTCTACTTGAATAAAAGAAATAGGTCACTGGTAATTTTCCCATGGACATTTTGCAGTTCTGACTGAAAATGAAAATGCCTATAGTAATCAAAATTTTATTTCTGTAGGAAAAATTTTGAAATTATTCATCAGTAACTCTTTTATATTTAACTCTTTTGTTTGTATTTTCATCCTCATACATATTACTCTAAAGACAAAATACTGAGTTTGATCTTTTTGCGTAAGGTTCACGTTGTGATTCAGAGTCTAACTGTGGAATTTTGCTGTTATTCAAATCCTGCTGTTGCTGGGGATTTAGCTCAGTGGTTAGAGTGCTTGCCTTGCAAGTCCAAGCCCAAGGCCTTGAGTTTGCTCCCCAGCACCAAAAAAAAAAAAAAAGGAATCAAATCCTACTGCTAATAGTAAAATAATAGAAATCCTGTGACTTCTAAAGTTGATGAAGGAAAAGGGTTATGGAATAGATTTTTGCCCAAGGAGTTTTTGTTTTCTTTTCCTTATTAGCTGAGAAACAATGGCCCAAGTTCATTCAGCAAGGCAATGCTAACTCTCCAGTGGCCCTACAAATACAACAATAACACTTTGTTGTACATCCTTCACTATGACATCGATGGACCGATGAACTGCACTTCAGATGTGGAGATCAACCCTTTGCGAATTAAGGTAAAGTGCTTGACAGAAGCTCTTCAGTATGATGTTTACTGCTGTCTTTCTAGACCTATAAGTGAACTAAACTAGTTCAGTGCACAGACTCCATAGAAAGATTTGCGATCATAACCAGTACAGTAAGAATTAGGTTGTTTGGGGCTGGGGATTTAGCTCAGCGGTTAGAGTGCTTGCCTTGCAAGCATAAGGCCCCGAGTTCGATCCCCAGCTCCAAAAAAAAAAAAAAAAAAGAATTAGGTTGTTTGTCTAATGGATCAGAATTCATTCTGTGAAGTCCTAGCAAACTGTGTGTTCATGGAGTGTTCAGCAGGCCTCAAGAGAGAGTCTTCAGGGACTCAGTGTGACTTTGGCTCCATTGACTTTTGTATCAGTGTATGATATGACATTCGTCTGTGTGTATTGGAGTTACTGTCTTTGGAATAATTGGAATAAGAACGTATCATTTTCCTTGTGAATGTACCATTTTCTTGTCTCACGTGGCCTAGGAAGATGTCATTTTATAGAATTGCGAATATTTTGGATATTGTCCTCTCCATCCCAGTACATATATTTGCATGAGAAACTATTGCACAGTCTGGTGTAAAGAAAGTTAAGACAAGGGAATGAAAATACATTCATTGATAATTGTACTGTAATTGATAACAGTACTCTCCACAGATGGATAATGGAATTTTAGGCTTTTTTTGTGTGTATGTTTTCATCATTTTCCCTTCCGACTGTGCAATCAGAGACAGTCATGGCGAGGGAAAGCTAACTTTCTGGACAAATTAGGGGCTCTAATCTTTATTTCCTGTCCTTACTGTTCCCCACATATTAAGTGCTGAATTTTCCACCATCCCCAATTGCATACACCGTTTGTTAATCAGGTATAGGGGTCGGGGTAAACATGTCAGTGTAAAACGTTTTCCGTCGTGACTCACAATCTGGTCTGACGCTGCCATCCAGATCTCGTCTTTGCAAACAACCGAGAAGAATGATACAAGCGCTGGGCAGGGTGACCGGAACCATCTCATCACCAAGCGGGATCTCGCCCTCAGGGAGGGAAACATTCACACTTTGGTAAGTGCCATCGAAAGTACACGCGGTAGGAACATTTAAAATATGTGACTGCAGGGCTGATGCCAGAGAACTTTTCAAAAATAACAGCAGCTGTGCTGAAAAAGAACTACATTTATTTTTACACCATTCAGTCATCTTACTTTCCTTTTTCTTACTCAGATTAATGCCAGATTTTTAAGTCATCTCTTCTACAGATTCCTAATACAAGTATTTTATGTTCTAACTTATTTTTCTTAGTGCACTCCTGTACCCAACCTCCTTCTGAACCCAGAAGGCCTCAGCAAAAATATATTAGATGAGTAATTAACATTGTGACTCACTGTTGTTGAATCCTCCTAAGCAGCGACTACTCTATAGGAGTCTGCATACCCTATAGCTATGCGTCCTTCTGTATAGCCTTTAGCTTTTTGAAAATGAACCATCTGCAAACCATCCCAAGTAGAGAACCTGGGTCGTGTTTGCGTTCAGAAGCAACCACTAGTTACTGTACGACTCCAAATTGTGTGGTCGTTCTTAATCCTCGTCCAGTTCAACCACCCAGGGACTTTGGCTCCCGTAGTCACCCCTAGGACACAACTCTCAACTCATTCTCCATCTTCTACCTCTAGCTCCTTCTTAGTTTCCATTTTCAGACCTTTAATTTAGAGTCTTCAGGGATCAGGTCTCAAGTTTCTTCTGTGCTTCACCTACCTCCATTCACTAGATCTGTGCTGTCCAAACTCACAGTGATCCTCCTGCCTCTGCCTCCTGAATGCTGGGATTGCAGACATGGGCCACCACATGTGGCTGGGTGTAGACGTCTGCATCCATGTGTTCTGTCACGGTAGAATGTTCCCTTGGAGGGTGCTGCACCCCTGATCTCACTGAGTCTCGTGGCGGTCAGCAGCATCTGGTCTGCCTTGAACTAGCCTCCAGTCACCAACTGCCCACCAGAACTCCTTAATGGGAACTCACAGGGTTAATTCTAAAGTGACGCCTTGAGCTTTCCCAACTCTGCTCTTTCCACCGTGATCCACATTTAGTAACTACAGCTCTGTTCTCTAAAATTTGACCCTTTACTTTCTCTCAAATCCCACACCCTACATTCAGCAAATCCTACCATGATCTACTTTCCAAAATGCCCATGATCTGACCCCTTCCCACCAGCTTCACCACTGACACCCCGCCCTGCCACCTTGTCCCCCGCGGGGCTCCAGCCAACCCCTCCTGTTGCTGCCCTTCCCCCGTGCGGTTCTTTTGCCTCACAGAAGCCCTGGGGATTCGCTGAAATATAAGCCAGGTCACGCCACTGCGTGGCTCCCCATCTAGCTAAAGAATAGCAGAGTGTACCGTGATCTCGAAGACCACCCTGATCCAGGCCTTTCTGCCTCTCTGTCTGCTTCATCTCTCCTTTCTCACGCTCCTTCTGACTTTCCACTTTGCTTTTCATTGAGCAGACAGCCCCAAGCGTGTTTCTGTCACTAGGAGCAATGGAAATGGCTGCTTCATTGCCCGGAATGCCTTCTCTCTGGTTCTCCCTGGCTGACTTCCCGTCTCTATCTCGTGTCCAGAAGTCTCAGATCGCAGCAGAGGGCGGCCCTGGCTGGCCTCGTGAAGTAACAGCTACCTCCCACCCACCCTGCAGGCCTGCTTTGGATCCTGCTTTTTCTATGCTATAGAACTATTTACTTCAAAAATTAAGATAAACCTTCCATAACATAAATTTATCATTGCATCATTTTCAAGTAGTGGTTTTTAGTATATTTACAGCACTGTACAACCCTTAGCCACTGTAATTCTAAAAATTTCTGTGACGCAAAAAGAAATGCTGCGCGCATTAAGAAGTACTTCCCATTCTCCTCCACTGCCAGTCCCTGGTCACCGCTCATCTGCTTTCAGGCCTGCCGCTTCGTCTGTCCTCCACATGTATCTCATTGGTACAACACGTGGCCTGTTGTGTCTGGCTTCTTTTACTCAGCATATCTTCAAGATTCATCCGTGTTCTAGCATGTATTGATACTTGGTTCATTTTCACAACTGGATAGTTTTCTATCATGTGGACACACCACTTTGTGTTTTTCCACTCGTCAGCTTGGTGGACATTAAGATTGTTTCTACTTTTTGTCTGTCTCAAATAGTGTCCATGCTACTGTGAACACGTGTGCAGAACTTTCCTTGGGAATAAAGCAAGCAATGGGATTGAAGGATTGTATGGAAACCCCGTGTTTAACTTTTTAAGAAACTGTTTTCCAAACAAGCGGTATACGATGGTCGCAGTTTCTCCACCTCCTTTCCAGTGCTACTTTTTGTCTGCTTTTGTTTGTCTGTAGTTATTCCAGTCGTGTGAAGAGGTTTTTCATTGTGCTTTTGGTTTGTACCGAAATGGTCTTGAGGACCACAGTCTGTAGTAGTTTTTGAAATTGGGAAGTATAAATCATGTACTAGTTTTTCTTTTTCAAGATTGTTTGGCCTACTTGGTTCCTTGCAACTCCATATGAATTTTTGGATCAGCTCATCCATTTCTTCACAAAAGGTAGTTGGACTCTGGATAGTAATTTTGTCGAGTGTGACTATCAATTTGGGGAGTGTTGCCATCTTAACAATATCGCATCTTTCAGTTAGTGAACACAGGCTTTTTATTTTATGTATGTCTTCTTTAACTTCTTTCAAAACTTCTTTGTAGTTTTAAGTATACTAGTTTTACACTTCCTTAGTTATGTTATTTCTATGTATTTCGTTCTTTTTGATGCTGTTTTAAATAGATTTTTCTTAATTTCCTTTCCAAATTTTTAATTTCTACTATGTAAAACTACAACTTATATCTGTGTATTGATATTCCCCCTTTTTTCGTGGTCACTTATTATCTCTTTATTAGTTTTAGTATGGATTATTTAGTATGTTCTGTATAGAAGACACTCTCATCTGTAAAGAGATAGCTCTTCTACATCTTTTTGTTACCTTGTTGTTACTGCTTAATTGTCCGGCTAGACCCTTCTGTGCAGTGAGCAGCAGCAGCGGCGTGAGTGGGCGCCGGGTCTTGTTTGTGACCCAGCGGGAAAGAGTCGGGTCCCACGCCATTGGGTGTGGTGTTGGCTCTGGTCATTTCACAGACGCCCTTTGTCCTGCTCAGGAGCCTCACCCCGCTCCTCTCCGTCGGCTGATGGTGCTGCTTCCTGGATGGGTTTAGCAGGTGCGTGCATGCGACGTGTTGAATGTGACCAGCACAGAGAAGGTGACACTTACTTGTTTCCTTTGACTGCCAGCCTTCAGTTCACTGCTAAAAACACGAAATGTGGCAGAGTCGCCATTTGATCACCATTTGATTTCTACCGGTTTGACATGGAATGACCATTAAAAATACACGCTACTTAGCTTTCTTTTTCACAGAGATGTTGTGATCTGATTTTCATATCTTGCCATAATCACCATGTTTTGGGTTTGTCTAGAGTGTTGAGGTCCAGCCATAAAAATGAATCTTTTAATATTATAGTTTGTTCTTCTGTAATAAACCACATTAAAACCAACCATTTATAACAAAAAGTGTAGACCGACTTAGCCTGTTTATTTAAGCATTATTCCTAGAAGACTAAAGAGTTGGGAGGATCTCTTTGGTCTTTGCAGAGAAGGAGTCAGATAAAACGCCTCCTACTCAGGTGGAAGAGCGAGCCTTCCTTCTCAGTGCACGCTTTGCTCTCGCAGGGTTGTGGAGTCGCTCAGTGCTTGAGGATCGTCTGCCAGGTGGGGCGACTGGACAGAGGGAAGAGTGCGATCCTCTACGTGAAGTCGCTGCTGTGGACTGAGACCTTCGTGAACGTAAGTAGGCAGATGTGGCACTCAGCAGACTCAGCCACTTAAGACATAAAAAGGCCTAACGTCTGGGAAATCTCGTTGCTCTTCCCATGCAGAAGGAAAACCAGAATCATTCCTATTCTCTGAAGTCATCTGCTTCGTTCAGCGTCATAGAGTTTCCTTATAAGAACCTTCCAATTGAGGACATCTCTAACTCCACAGTGGTAAGTCTCGGATTTAGGGAAATGGAATAAATGCACCCTGTGGAAATGCCTTACATGCCTGTATTTTCTTTAAAACAAGGGATATTTAACTACTTCAATAATTCAGAAGAACAAAGAGTTATTTGATAAGATTATGTAACCTTGTATAATACGAATTACTTTACTCCTCTCATGTCGAATTATTGAATCTAGAGCTTTTTTTTTAACATCTTGACCATACTAAATTATGCTGGGGCTCCTTTAGGATATTTCGTCTTTGTAAAATTAGAAAGTTGGAAATGGACTGCAACAAGAGAAGGCATTTGGAACATTTTCAAGAACCGAACATCAGGGGGCTGGGGATATAGCTCAGTGGTGAGAGTGCTTGCCTTGCAAGCATAAGGCCCCGAGTTCGATCCCCAGCTCCAGAAATAAGAACCGAACATGGAATCAGCCATCATAAACTGGACTGGATTATTTAAAAGTCTTTTCAGATAGAAGCAGAAATTTTCCTGTGATGGGAGTTTCATGTGTGTGTGTCCATGTTGTGACACCCATATGTAATCGCCAAATTGTCATATGCAAAAAATACAATGCAAATACCAGTAAAATAAAATTTAACGGGCACTCAGATATGTAAAGTCAGCAAGTTATTTTTCAAACTGGACATCTCTCCCCCCGATAGGTGGCCACCGACGTCACCTGGGGCATTCAGCCGGCGCCCGTGCCTGTGCCCGTGTGGGTGATCGTTTTAGCCGTCCTGGCGGGTCTGCTGCTGCTGGCCGCGCTGGTGTTTGTAATGCACAGGGTAGGTGACGGGCGGGGCGGCAGGGGGCGGGAAGGGAGGAGGCAAAGAGGGACGGGAAGGAAGGAAGGAAGGAAGGAAGGAAGACAAGGCCCTCTTATGGTATATGGTGAAGAAGGAAGAGAAGTTACACAAAGCACCAGTTAAATTTTCTTGGTGATAATGCAGTCCCTCAAAAAACATGATTATATCCTCTCCTGCTTTGAAAATAAGGTTGGCTTTTTTGTTTCAACTGGCAGATGGGCTTTTTTAAACGTGTCCGTCCACCTCAAGAAGAACAAGAGAGGGAGCAGCTTCAGCCTCAAGAAAATGGTGAAGGAAACTCGGAAACTTAACTGTGACTTTTAAGTTATGCTCCGTCCCGACTCATTAGGATTAACAGCTTCATTATAAATTTGAAATTTCTTCACGAAGAATGACATTCTCAGACTGCACTGCTGATGGTACCCCGTGGCTTCAGCTGAACCACAAAACGGACAGCAGTATCTGTCAACCTTTTTCTTATAAATAAGTTCAGACATACATTTAATACCTATACACTGACTTCTCTTTTTAGGTATTTAAATAATGAAATTTCCAGCCATGGTTCTCATGCAGTGTACGTAAGACAGGTAGTGCTTGAGTTGCTACTTTATATCAAACCGTGCTTCCTTCAGGTAGCACTTTGGATCTAGTGTCTCCAGTTGGCGGCTGCTGTCATTCGGAAGCCGTCCACACTTGCACCTTCCACCCTCGTTTTTTTGTACAGGTACTCAGTGCTGATACACGTTACACTACGGTTGGCTTCTCGAGCTACTGAAGACTTTATAATTGCATGAATTTGGGTTTTAATATCACTTATAGGTAGAAGTTTTTAAAAACAGCATGCTACTATCAGAATTCCTTCCTGGGGGACGGAGGCCCGAGCACTTAGTGTGTGTGAGGCCCCGAGTTCAACCCCCAGCATTCAGAAAAAATGATTTCTTTCCTGTAATAGCAGCGGTACAATTTTAATATGAAAATTGGGTACGTGGTATTAAATTTTTATTTATATTTAATCTGCAGTCTATTTTATTACATTTAACTTGCATAATTTAAGTCTGCATCATGATTTAAGCCGCCTTAGAGTAAAAATTAATTCCATAATCAAAAATGCCTTTTTTGTGTATTAGTTTACTTTCAGCTAAACATGATGCTTAAAAGCCATGCGGCGTTGGAAATTGTTGCCCAACTACAGCTATTCCATTGTTTTCATCTGGTATTTACAGTTCTAAAAGAGAAAAAGAAAAGATAGCATTTTAATTAAGTCTTTGTAGTTCTTTGATATAATTGCTTATTAATAATATGTTCTTAGATTAGAACAGTTTTTAGTTGGTGTTAATTTATTTTCCTCCCATATCTGTATGTTTTCCTTAGCATTCCAAAACTCTCACTGAGAACAGGTTGAGATCATTTTTGTAACATACCGGAACTCAGATCTCCTCCTCCGCCCCCCGAGAGCCGCTGGGCATCAGAGCTGCGCATTCGGGGAGCTCCCGAGTTTCCTTCTGGCCGCAGCGCCGTGCGGCCCTCCTGGGTGGTGTCTCAGTTTTGGTGCAGCAGTGCATAAAACCAGGCTCAGCTCTCAGAATAATCGCTAAAAGGTATTTTTATAAGCAGTTCAAGCTACTGAAAACCTTTTAAAGCTTTCTTAGATTTTTAACATAAATTACTTCTCTAGGGTTTTTAATAAGAGCAGTCTAGGTGGCAAATTGTGGTTTTGTGTGTGCAGAATATGTGATTATTCGCACTTCGCAAGGTCTCGGAATCACCATCAGTTATGCCTATTTTTGTGCAGTTACATCATGTCGTGCACAAGAAATCGAGAGGGTAGTAGCTTTTTAACTGCCATCCTCATTGGGCGATGATAAATGTTTCCCTTAAATAATTGACTGTTTTTCTGTTTTAAAAATAACTGAAATTTATCTTGTGCCATAATTCCATGCACACGTGGCTGAGCTGATCTGAAGAATATATTCACAAAGTAGAAGCACATTTAGGTGAGTTGCATAAATTAGGACATAGACCCTATATTTAGCTATAGTGAGTTTTAAAATTAATGAGTTTCAGAGTATAGAATTTATTAGTAACCTGAACAGTCTTAGTCATATGCAATAAGTATTTTTACCCTGAATAAATTTAAATTCTTTTAAGAAAAAATATTTTTATCCTAGGGCTAAGTGTTGCCTACCACCATATAGTCACTAAGTTGGTAAATAGCAAGTTTTACCTTTATCTATTTTCCTATATAATAGCTTTTTCCTGAAAATATCCATAAGACAGAAATTCGCTCTTTGACAAAAGTGTCTATTTTGTTTCACACCATGTATTTTACGGCCTCGGTACCAAGGAATAATTTATTGAGATTGAAATATACTATAATTGACAAGTAACATGTTTTCAGTTGCCTTAATAAAGTATGTTTTTAAGTAGTGGTAGAGATTTTTTTCCAACAATGGAAATGTTTCTCCCTGTATTAATATGGAGTGTAATTTGAAGGTCTACACTCTGAGGAAAATGCTGAGATTCTTACCTTAAAGTAACATATAAGTATTTTTGACTAAATATCAAAAAATAGTTTTACAAAATCTATTTTAATTGCTAAACATTTTAAATACTACTGTAGTTGTGATTTATTGAGACAAAAATTTGAAGTATAAAATTCTCATGATGATTCAGCTTTTAAAAAATACGAGTGAGCTAGAACCTACTAAAAGCATTTAATGTAAGAGAGAAATACTGATACTAACATTGATTTCTTATAGAAGTATTTATTTCAGAATTGATATTTTTAGAAACATTGTGTGAGGGTCATTTTTCTTTTTACTTTTGTCATACGATTAATTATCTTAATTCTGATTAAAAGTTCTTAAGGATTCTAGAAGGCAAAGCAGTTAGTCAAAATAGCAGTACCA
Source organism: Hystrix cristata (assembly GCA_004026905.1). Taxonomy (NCBI): domain Eukaryota; kingdom Metazoa; phylum Chordata; class Mammalia; order Rodentia; family Hystricidae; genus Hystrix; species Hystrix cristata. Next base: position 31,411 of record PVJO010005588.1, on the reverse strand, counting down.
CAGTTCTCCCCATGTTAGAAAATTACTTATTCGTAGTTAATTTTTTTCCTTTTTTTTGTAGCTAATTTTCATGAATGCCATTCTTTATATAAGGAGAAATTTCAAGTGTTAGTAAAAGAGACTTTACTGACTTCTTTACAAGAGTGTAAAAGATTGTTGGTAGTGAATCGTGATCCTAAGGGAGAGTTACATGGCAAAAATATAGTGTATTATAGACTGGCTGGTTTTTGTAAGCAAACAGAATGTGTAAGTTGATACATGTTCCTGTGTTGCAGAATGTAGTCACAAGCCTGTTGGAGAAGGAGAAGTTGTTCTTGGGGGTACCTGTGTGTGGCTATTATCTGTTAGTGTCTCCTTTCTGTACTTATGGATAGTTTATGTATATATAACAATTTGATACATAATTTTAAAAAGGAAAAATCCAAAAATAGTCTGTGGGATCCAAAAAAGTAAATAAAATTACTTAATACTCAGTGCTTTGAAAAAATATCCCTTTTAACTTGTTGCTTGGCTAATTTGAGTAATGAACCTACGAATTGGCAGCATGCAGTGTATACTTATATTTCTTTGTAATTTCTGTTACATAATGACCTTAGGAGCGTACTTAATCTGATTCTTGTTCTTTGTTTTCAAGTGCAATATAACAGTGTAACCAAACCTAGATAATAGCAAAGTCATCATTAATTTAGTAAGCCTAATCTAAACTGAGATTTATTAGTATTTTGGATAGCAGGAAGAGGGATTCTGCTGCGGACATACAAGTGAAGTTACCCCTAAATGGTCCATTCTACATTTTATTTCAGGCTGGACATGAACTATGAACTATGCCTTACCAGCTATGAGACACTTTGAAATGTCTAAAGACAGTTTGGAAGCTGTGTGTCTCAAGTTAATTTGCTACCTAAGTAACAGAGAAAGTAATTATCTTTGTTTAGCTTCTCCTGTGGTCACCCACATTGGGTGAGACGTAAAATGATTCTGTTCTCCAATCTGTCATGTGCTAACTTGGGTTGAGTTAGTGAAAACTGGTGCAGAGCTCTGCTTGGTTTTCGATGCGTAACTTGTGACTGTACAATAAACTTGACCAAATGATGCCACCTTGGTGTCTGACGTCACCCTTTCCTTCTGTTGTGTTTTGCATTAATTTTTAATCACATGAGCTGGGAGTCATGCACCGAAAGTACAACCTCAAAGCAGTGACACACCTCTCTAAAAGCTCTTAAGACTGTCAGTCACTTGGAGAAAGCAAAAAAAAAAAAGCAAAGCGAGCCCAATGGTAGAACACCCACCGAGAAAAGTAAATATGTATTTGTTAGAAGTCTAAGAAACCTTTGATTTTTAAACAATTATTGCTAAATTTTATCACACTGACCTTTATTATTTTCATCTTGTCAGATTGCTTTTAAAATGCACATTTTGTTGTTTCATGATTTTTTATACATCTGCAATTGTAGAAGTTGAACATTCCAAACCCAGAATGCTCCAAAATCTGAAGCTTTCTGAGCCAGATGTCAGCTTTACTTAACCAGAAAAGTTTATGCAGATATTCCAAAAATTGAACTCTGAGCCACATCTGGTCCCAGCTCTTTCAGATAAAGGCAACTCAACCTGTATAAGAAGTTCTATATAAATGTTCAAGGAGAGAGATATGTTAAAGCCGATTTAAACATAACGATTATCAGAATATCACACTGGACCCCTTAAAGATGCAGTTTTAAAATTATGTTCTAATAGTCACGTACCTTTAGTGATATAAGGTGGCAGGAAAATACTGTACCTTTCACCATTCACTAAAATGAATTCATAATTATTTGTTCAAAGTAAGCATTTCATTACTTTCCACCAACAGGTTGATTAATTGTGATGATGTTTTGAGTAAGGGATTGTCTTTCCATTAAGTTTGTTTTATCTAACAAAAGCTCTTGCTCATAAGAGTGAGATCATTTCATTGAAAACACTTTAGTTCCAAATACAATTTAAAATTAATGATGTGATACAAGGACAATATTACATATACCTATTTTTACTCATCAAATTTGGAAATAAAACACTTCTTCATACAATATGGATTTTATCTGGTTGAAAGAAGACGTAGTACACCACCAGCAACCGCCAATGTAAGTCACCGTGAAAGATTGTGAATTAATGTAAACATGACATTTTATTGGTACTTGTTTTCTTCAAAATGCAGTTGTTACCCGTTGGTCTTTTGAGGGTTTTGTCTATGCAGTGTCCCTCTCTGCCCCACACAGTGTAGGTATACTGGCCCTTGATGCTGCTTTTAAAAAAACTGTTTTCCTGTCTAATCAACACTTAGGTACAAATTCACAATATTAGGTGGCCCTTGATGACTAGATATGTTTTGTCATCACAGAGTGGGCCTGTCAACCGCCACATCTTTGTGTGATAGTGGTTGTGCTGTTAATTTTTTAATTGACCTTTTTGTCATTTTAAAAAAGTGGAAAATGGCAAAATAGGTATAGTGATAGAAGACTGGAATCTAAGAAAATAGCAGATTTGGGGCTTGATCAGACAGCTATTGGATCTGATCGTTTGGCTGTTTTCATAGTTGAGAGGTAAATGGGAGCAAAATTAAAGAAGTAGGAAATGCTGGTACTGTAGTGTTTAAAATTTTTATAAAAGGCATGGAATGATGAAAGATACTACCATTAAATTTAATAGTAAAGAGAAATCACTTACAGCATGCAACATTCAGAAATTGAACGTTTGTATTTGGGGATCCTTAAAAAAAGAAGAGGAACCTGAACCACGTTTCCTGTGGCAAGAAGTTTTACTTGATAAAAGTGGAGAGTGTTCATGAAGCGTGTGTGGTCGTTTGCATTTTACCGCGAAGGCCTCCTCGATCACGGGAAAGTGTTCTGACTTTCCAGTGTGTGCTGTTGTAAAACTGACGGTAAAAGGTGAGGTCGAAACAACAGGTCTGGCCTGGAGACTGATGATGGAAGAGCGAGGAGAACCTCTGACCAAAGAAGGGGCCACCTCAAAACGCTGTGGAGCGCACCTAAGAGCACAGGCAACGCTCTGTGTTTGTGTAAAGTTTTTTAAAAGAAGCGTTTTGGATCACTAAAATGAAGTTTGCTGACACCGAGACGGATTTGGTGAACAGCATGGTCAGATAAGTAGTACTTTCTGGGTTCCTGGGTTTACATAAATCCGTAAGTTCCTAAGAAACATGTTGTTAAAAGTAAATTTACAAATCAGGTTGTAAAAGTGTAATTGGACATACAGATTTGACTTCTGGAGAACATCGAGTGATTAGAAACAACACGTTAAATTTAAAGAAGCTGTATGAAAATGTTAAACTTGTTAGATGAGGGAGAAGAGCGAATTGTTTATTCTACAACAAAATGCCTAATTTTGTAAATGAGATGCACAGGGAAGAAAATGAAGAGGCGTTAAGATGCTTGAGAAACTGCACCGAAGTAGCACAGTGTGGTGTCGCCAATTGCTACTGAAATAAAACAAGTTCAGAAAATAGAATGTCGATGGCATTGAGAAGCTGCCTCCGGCCCCTTTCCAGTCCTCGCGGCTTGTTCTGCAAATGGGGCCGCTGTCCTCAGTCCCAGCACTGAATTTAATCAGATTGTAACTTCCTTTGACCAGCGAGTCATGACTTCCCTGTCCCGATGCCATACTTGACACGTGGGTTCTAATGATGATGTCAGCTGTATAGCATCTACGCCTGGTGAGGGTGCAAGCGTCCTGAATGTGAAAACTGTAAAATAGGCAGAGACTTTAATGTGCTGGCCGACGTACCTACTTGTTCTTTAGGGTCAAATGGAGTAAAATACATGAAATAATTCCAAAAGTGATGAAATCACTTGGGTTCAAGATTCTTCCCTCTCACAAGCTTTACCTCTCTACACCTAAGAACTATTGATGTTTAAGGTTGTTAGCATTTTATGAGAAAACATAAGGTTATCAAAGGCACATATTAAGTCCTTACCAAATATCAATCTTGCCATCATCCACTTTATTAGTCTGGGGATTTTGAATGGTGTAAGCTGGCAAGCAATGGCCTTATGTATTTTATTTGGTTTGCAAAGTGTTTTAAAATAAATGAAATGGCAATATTAATGTATTAGAAAAATTTACTCAAAAAACCAAGATTCTAGGTTTTAAAAACTGAACTTTCTGGAGGATCTTTTCTTGCACAGATACAGGAAGGAGCTTTGTAATGCTTGCTGTACAGTAAACTGGAAGGTTTTAGGCGACCACGAACCCCATGAAGACTTCTGTTTCTAGGCTCTCACTGCTCATTGGCCTAATTCGCCGGAGTTCTCTAGGAATTGGAGGTAGTAACTCAGGAAGCAGATCTTACTGAAATGATAAATGAAAATGTGTTAGCTTTTCACGACAACAACTAACGCTACAACAAATATTATACAACACTACAACAAAATATCTGAGATAGCTTGAAAAAGTGTTACTTTGGGTCATGGTTTTAGAAGTTTCAGTCTGTGATTGTCCCAGTTGCTTTGGGGCTGTGGAGAGGCAAAATCACCCATCTTGTGGCCAGGAAACAGGAGGAGTCTGAGGCCCCACCGTTCCCTTCAAGGGCACACTTCAGATGGCCTACTGGACAACCCCCTCCCAAGGGTGTCACCCTGTGGACCAAGCCTTCAACGTATGTGCCCTTGTGGGACATTGAGCATCCAAACCACAGTGAGGTGACAACTGCCTGGTGAGTTTGCTGTGTCAACACTCCTGCCAGGTTACCTCCAAAGCATCCTCCGTATTGGCTCATTTATTTGCACGTAAGATAGATCTGAAAACAAGGCTTCTTGATCCCAGATACTCTAATATAATTGACTGACTTGATTAGATTAAAAAGATTTTAATTTTGGTGTCCAAGAGTAAAGTTCCAGACATTTATATTTTAAAGGGAGTTTCAGATTCAGTAATGGCAGAATAGCTTATATCAGATGACAATGGTAAATTCTGAACAAAGCCTGAAAACAAGACGAAAATCCTTTGAAGGCATGCGATGATTTAAAGTAGCGGAAATCGGAGGGGACTTGACTCTTGAAAAAGAGAACTACACTTTTCCCCTGAGGTTGCTCCTTGTGGTGTGGATAGACCATGAGCAGAAGGCTCCTCATTTCCTGGAATGAGGGATGGCCACTGTGGCTAGAAATCGAGGCAGGATAATCCAGGAAAAGAAGCAGCCACAGGTGGGAAGGGGGAAACGTGCCCGCAACTCCTTGGCTGACCCTAGAACTGTGTATGCTTAAGTCAGGGAGGCGCCAAGTTTCCCAGAAGAAAACAGCAGGCCAAAGATTAGAAGACTAGAAGAGTTCATTCCACTACAGCAGAAGTAAGAGATTGGATTTCAAGTCTTACTCAGGTTAGGGACTTGGGAAAACCCCAGTCTTTCCACTGAAACCCCAGAGGATCTAGCCTAGGAAATAAATACTACCTCTCAAGATGAATTAATTCACCCTAAAACAAAAGGTAAGATTAAAATAGGCCCAATTTGACAAAGCATAAAGCCAAACTTCCCCAAGTTTAAAGTGATCTTCCTATAACTGAATGTCTGCTGGTGAAGGCAGTGACTTTTAGAGGAAGATAACACAACCCAGAGTCTACAATGTGTTACCACCATCTAGTGTGTGTGTACATAAAAGGGAAGAAATAGGAACTTGTGAGAAAGTATGATCCACAGTTTTGAGAAAAACCAGTCAGCAGAAACACGAATGAGTTAGCAGACATGACTTTAAGGAACAATGTTAAAGAGGCCATAATAAAACATGAATATTATGAGAAAATAAAGAGGCATTTCAGGAGAGATTGGAAACTGACAAAAGAGACCCGAATGGAAAATTTAGGATTGAAAAATATATCTGAAATCAGAAATCCATTGGAGGGGGATTAAAAGTAGAGTGGATGGAATAAAAGGGTTGATGAATTTAGTGCTTGATCAATAGTAGTTATCCAAACTGAAACACACAGACACACACACACACACACACACTCACACACAAACAGACTCAAAGACTTGTGGGACAATCTAGCTAGGAGGAAAAGAATCTCATAAAACAGGCCAGACAAATTATTTGAAGTTATTTAAAGCTAAAAACTTTGCAAATTTGACTTTAAAAAACAGCAACCTAAATTTCTGGAAGCTCAGTGAACCTCGAAGACAATAACAAAGACTTTCAAAGCAGATCATGGTCAAACGGTTGAGAACGACAAATTAGGAGGAGCTGACTTCAGCTTGCTCAAAGGGTTACCGGTGCTGAGAGTTCGTGCCGAGAGTTCATTACGCACCCAAAGCAGTTATGGCAGAATTCAAACTCCAGGTCCAGTACGATTTTTGCCATGTAATGCTGTCTAGATTATTAGCTATAATCTATAAAATAGATTTGTTATTATCCACTGAGTAGGCTGAGATGTATCAATGTCTGTTAGTGCATTTTAAATATTTTTCCAAGTAATATTTTTATTCGTTTTCTACTGTTCCAAATTCCCTAGCAAGTAACATGCTTAGATTCCCTTTTATACCTACTCAGCCCCATTTCCTGAAGCATAAAGAAATATAAATTATTTTAATAAAAGTAGTGCCTATATTTTGAATTTAACAAAGTAATTTACCATCATGTTATTTTAAAAACCTCACTTATGTGAAAGTAATAAATCCCAAAATACTTGTACTCCATTTTTCAGAATGTTGAATGTCAATCTTCAGGAGTTACTTTTTAGATAATCCTATACAGAGAATATTAACTAGTTGTTACAGGGTTATAAAAGTGCAAAATGATGTGTGTTGTAAGTAGTAGTATTTAATTTAGATAATTCTACTTTGCCAGAATAATAGAAATTAATCTTGATCTTGTGTAGCGTATTTGATAAATTCTCCAAGAAAATTCTGGAGGCTTATAAATGTGTTCATCTTTGAATAGTGCAGTTAAAAATGTGGAAGAGGTTATTAGCAATGGCACAAAAACCTTAATTCAGGAATATTATCACTAAATTGACAGATTAATCAACTGTATTGAATCTTTTTAGTATACTTGAAGAAATAAAAAGGAAAAGAGTTCACTAACAATAGGTAAATTTTGTAGCTAGTAACAGCATTTTGACTTTTTGACTTGAAGATTTTCTACTAGAATCAAACGTTTCACTACCGCGTGGTGCTAAATTCCTGGCACAAATTTAACCTCCGGGATCTTTTCCCTATCATCCTGCAGGTGTCTCGGTGATTCCCAAGCACGATGTAGTTTGAGGTGATAGAGCAGCTGGTTTCACTTTATCTCCAGTGAACAGCCCTCTCCTCTCAGGGACCCTGAGGCAGCTGCGACATGGCAGCGATTCAACGACAGAGCAGAGAATCTGCTTTTCCACCCCGAGGAAATAATCCCCTATAGCTTTTAATTCTCCAAATCCAGCTCTTCATCCTCCCCACGCCACATCCTTCCCTAGACCCAACGCACTCTCGGGCACTGGATATGCCTCCAGATGTTAGCGTACCTTGGACAATGAATTAGTTTTAGATTGTTTCTAAGTGATTTTTGCCATGTCAGTAACACATTCAGAGGTTCAATTACATCAATCATAGACACCTTTAGGCCGTTGTTACGGCTACAGCAGTCTGCCTCTGGCCCCTCCTGAAGGCTTACAGCAGTCTCTCGTGCAGAATCTCTAAAGTTCCCCAAGTCATCAACTGAATCATCTGAATTAAGCGTAAGTGATCCATCTGGGGTGCAATCTTTGTCTCTATGTGGACCTGGGAGACCAAGAAACAGTTGTCTGTTCCCAACATACAGTGATAGGGAAGGTACAGAATGGAGTCATAGACAGTCTGGCTCAAGGAGAAATGGAAAGGAGACAAGGAGTCTCAGGTAATTTCAAAATCTAGGTGAGTAATCTCCATTTAGTGTGAAGGCCTGTGAGTAATTGTTGGTAACTGATATTGCCACCACGGGAGCCTGCCTTTTCTCTTCCATGAAACGCACCACAGGTTTGTGCCTGAGTAGTGCTAGTGGCCTGGTCCAGCCAGAATAATTGAGTACATCAAATACACTTTCATTTTTACACACACTCTCTCTCCTTCTTTTCAGACCAAGGGGCTGTGTTCCTGCTGATACAACATACACAGGAAACTTGCGAGTCTGCTGGGTGTGTCACAGGTATTTGTTCTACTAGACAAGAGGCTTGTCCACTCATTTGCCCTATAATCCACCTCTATTTTTTGGCTTCTGTTGGATGTCTGAGGAGGTCTGTGAGTCACATGCTTATTCTCTTGAAAGAAAATTTCCTGAGATACTAGTTTGAATAGATTCTGTTTTGTTTCTTCTTTTTTTCCTCTAAGGCACATTTTCTTAACAGCGAGTCTCTTAATTTTAGCATGTTCTGAAATTTGGATATATTAAGAATTTTAAAAAAACATAGCTTCCTGATTCCTTCTTGTTTTAAAACAGTTTTATTATGTGATAATTCATACTTCACTCAATTTATTCTTTTAAAGTTTACAATTTAACTTTTTGTGTATTTATGGCTATGTACAACTACCACCAGTTGATTTGAGAACATTTTCATCCCCACAAAGAGCGATCCATACCCTTTATCTATCATCCTCCTATCCCACTACCACCCCTCAGTCCTAAACAATCACTAATCTATTTTCAGTTTCTATACATTTGTCTATTCTGGGTATTTAATATAAATACAGTCATCTAATTATGTGACCTTTTGTACTTGGCTTCTTTCTCTTAGCAGAACATTTTCAATGTCCGTCCAGACTGTAGCCCACATCTGCACTTCACTGGACTTCAGCAGCTGAAGAATACTCCATTGTTAGGACAGCCCATGTGTTGTTTATCTGCTCCTCTGTTGCTGGACAATTGGCTTATTTCCGCTTTGGCTGTTGTGAACATTCTGCTGTGACACGTGTGCACCAGTTTTTGTTTGAACACCTGCCTGCAGTTCTTTGGGGTATACAGGTCAAAGTGGAATTGCGGGGTCGTTTGGTATTTCTACGGTTCACTTTTGAGGACATGCCAGCTTTCAAGAGTGCCTGTGTCCTTTTACTTTTCAAACCACCAACGAGTGAGGGCTCAACTTTCTCTATATCCTCATCAATGCTTGTTATTGTTTTTAAGTTTTTTAAATTTTCATAATTATCCGTCAATGCCTTTGACTTGTGTTCCCTCATGAGGGATAGTGCTGTGCTTTTTGGCCATTTGTACTCCTCCGGAAATGTGTCTACTCAAGCCCTCTGCTCTTTAAAAACTGGGTTGTGTTTTTGTTGTTGAATTCTAAGAGTCTTTTACTCTGGCTCCTGGACCCTTATTAGATAAATGATTTATAACTATTTTCTCCCATTGTGGGCATTATCTTTCCACTTTCTTGATAGTGCCCTTTGATGTACAAAAGTTTTAATTTTAATGAAGTGCAATCTGTTTTGTTATTGTTCATGTCGTTTGGGCTTTTGGTGTCAGACTGAGAAATCATTACTGAATCCAACGTCATGAAGATTCACTCCTGTGTTTCTTCTAAGAGTTTTGAAATTTCAGCTTTTACATTCATGTCTTTGATTTGATTTGAGCTAATTTTGTAAATGCTGTAAAGGGTCCAACTTCATTCTTTTGCGTGTGGCTGTGCAGTTGTCTGGCATCATTGTTGAAAAGACTCTTTTCTTTCATGGAATGTTTTGGTATTCCTGGTGGAATTCAGCTGGCTATTGACAAATGGGTACAATTTTGCAGTCTCAACCCTTTTCCCCTGATCTACAGGTCTAACCTTAGGCCAGTGTCTTCACTACCATTATTGCAGTAAGTTTTGAAATCAGGTTGCATGAGTCCTTTGTTCTTTCAAGATTGTTTTTGCTCTTCAGGATCCCCATAATTCCACATGAATTTTGGAATCTACTTGCAGTTGTCACAAAGGAGTGATCTGGGATTCCGATATGCACTGTGTTCACTGTACAGACCAATTTAGGGAGTGCAGTCATTTTATCAATATTAAGTTTTCCAATCTATGGATATGGGATCTTTTTCCATTAAATCTTTCTTAATGTTTCTGAATAAGTTTTATAATTCCCAGAGTACAAGTTTTGCGTTTATTTTGTTAAATGTATTATTTCTGATACCATCGTAAATTGGTTTCCTTAGTTTCATTTTTGGATGGTTTACTGTGAGTATGTGGACATACAGTTTATTTTATCATTAGAGAGGGGCCCACCTGGATGATCCAGGATGATATCTTCATGCTCAGTCACATCTGAAGAATACTTCTTGTTATGTGAGATAACACATAGCATGAACACTTTATATGCATGTAGGATACATATACGAAACAACAAACACACGTCACCTGCAGAAAAGGAATAATTGGTGGCATTTACTGAAGAGTTTGTATGAGCAGAAACTCCAAGTACTTTAAACATTATCTCATTTTGTTATTTTTTTGGCTCTATTATTTCTTACACTACACAGTTAAGGAAACTGAGGCCTAAGATCTTGTGTAAGTCATAAGTTGATAATCACTGAAATCAGAGCCCTCCACCCTTCATCAACAATTCTCTCTCTTAAAGCTCAATCAAGTAATCCAACAATCAAGGTCAGGCATTACGGCAGGAGCCGGAGAAACGGCTGGAAACATGATGGTCCTGGCCTCGTGGGGGGCTGGGAGGAAATAAGGGGCGTAAAGCAAGCTCAGGGCAGGTATCTGAGCACAAGGGCTTCAGGAAATGTGTCCTGGGAGAAGTAATATCTAAGCTGCATCTTCAGCTTTATGGGAGTTTTTCAGGTAAATGGGTAGGAGTGGAGATGCAGGCAGAGGAAATCACAAACATAAAGGCCAGGACAACCCATGTAAGTTTAGTTAAAGGAAGAGAAGACTCCCCTGCTCCATGTTTATACAGAAGATAACAAAACGAGTCTAGGTCACAAGAGGGCAGAAGGGACTTTACCTAAGAACAGGGGGGAGCCACAGTAGGTCTAGGCAGGGACGAGCTATATATGCACAATCTTACGCTTTGCTTTCTGATGGTTCTTGCAGTATTTTTGTACAAACGAAAAGTGTCTGACATTAATGATGACATTGTATTGAGCATGAACATTACCATGGATTATGCACCCGAAAGTAATTTCTGGGATTAACTGACGTTTTCCATCTGTGTAAAACTCACTTGATGCCACACATGGTGAGCAGGATCATCTTCCTGAGTGTCCACTTGTTTCTACCCCCATGAGATGGGCTGTGCATTTGCCAAAAGGCAGTTATGCTTTTCCCAAAATTCGTTTTTTGCCAGTTCTATATGTTGTAGGAAATGAATAAAATATGAGTTTCAAAGAAGAATGTTTCTATGAAAATACTTAATATTTAATACTAAACATGTGTGAGAAAATTGTAAAAGTTTTGGGGGAAATGAATATAGATGTATTTGGCACTCAAGTCGTTTGCCACGTGTCTTTAGGACTCTTTCCACCTACACTAAAGCTACAAATGATAGGCATTATAACTGTGGTGTATGACTTCAAACCCTGGGATGTGGTTAGATACTGAGAAATTCTGTCATTTTAGAATATCTCTTTTTGAAATATATTTGTATTAATGGCTATTAATTTTACAAACTACTGGGTTTCAAGGCACATAATATATTTCGATCATATCCATGCCTCCATTTTCCTCATTTGCATACCCCTCTCCCTCTGATTATTCCCTTCCTTTTTCTAGTAATAGTCTCCCTTCTACTTTCATGTCATCTTTTTAGATTCCACACATTAGGGAGAACATGGGAAACTTGTCTTTCTGAATTGAGTTTCACTTGCAAATATTCTTGGCCCTACATCAAAAGATTGGTGAATGAATATACACTTACTTATTTTATGACAAAATAAGTAGTTTAAGATATGGCTCAGATAGTGACTTTTATGTATCACAGCCAACTTCTTTGATTCGGCAACTATTATCTCTGAGAGTATCCGATAATACAACTTTTGTATATTGCTCAAAAATTTTGCATGAACTGTATGTGTCTCGGAGCATTTAAAATTCAGCTGACTGTTTATGGCTGACAAAACGTCTCTCTTTAAACAGCCCACGAGGTGGAAACTTTGAGGTCCAGCCTCTGCTGAAGGCTGTGTTTCGGTGGCTTTGCCTGCAGCCTGTGTTGAAGACGGCCTGGCCATCACAGACAGAAGGACAGAAATCGTAGCTGGCTCTTTTCCTTTTCAACCACAAGTCAGATTTGGGAGCTGCTCCCCTGTCCACCTTTCTTCTCTCTGAGTGCAGTGGTAGCTTGGAAGAAAACCCAGCCAAAGAGCTTGCTAGGACTCGTGAGGGCTTCCAAGTCCTGTGGCCCCATGTGGGCATTATTTTCCAAATACGTGGCTCACAAGCTACTTTTATTTAAAACTCGCCAAAAATCAATACCAGGTATGGTAGAGGCTTCCCATGGTGTCCAAAGCTGAAGTCCCATCCTCTGAGTGTGACCTTGGGTGAGACATAGAGCTCTGGGCACCTCGCCAGATACACAAAAACTAGGCTGAGGCAGGAGGGTTGCATGTTTTAGTCCAGCCCGGGCAATATAGAAACTCAGCAAGACCCTGTCTCAAAGAAAAAAAGAAGTTCAGAAAGGATTGAGGGTGTAGCTCAGTGCCAAGACCCTGGGGAAACCCCCAGTACCAGTACCACAAAAACAAACTAAAAAGACTACAACAGAACAAGCCAGGGCCCATTACTTTAGGCCTATTCCGCAGCCCATACCACCGATCAAATTGCATAATTCCTCATTAGGCACTCAAGGTCTCCATCTGGCAATTTGGGCTTCATACTGGACGCCCCCCACGCCGCCCCCATCAATTTTAGTCAGCGCTCACGGTACCCTCCAGTTCTGCACCCAGATCCCCCTCCCCTTTTCTTGACCTCTCAGTCTTGCGGTCTCTGGCTCCAGCTCTCCTGGGTTTTTGCAAAAGCCTCCGAACTGGACTCCTCTCTCCTAATCTTCCACCCCTCGAAACCGAGCGAAGTCTCCTCCTGCGATGCGAGGCAGGTAGCAAGTCTCTTCCCTGCCAACTTCCCTCCTGATCACCTATGGTGTAAGTCTCAGCTTCCCGTGCAGCATTCAAGGTGTGTGAAGCTCGCGGGCAGCACTCTAAAATGGATGCGTTTGCTTTTATTATTTTTAAGGACCTAGTCTCCATTCTCCTTCTCAATTTAAAACTGTCTGTCCTGTTTTACATTCACTGGTCACGCCTTTCCAAGTACACCATGCTAGTACAATACACATATCTGGCTTTACACACACGCACACGCACACTTGCTCTTTTTAGATGACCCAGTTCTCTCATTTCTGCGTAGAACTCTTGTTCTTTATATGCCACCTTCCTCGGTATGGCAGAGCCCCTCCATACTTCAGATCCCCAATTTCTTCCAATTTTGGTGCAACCTCTGACCGTTTTTTAGCCTTTTCCACTGGGAGCGCCACACCGGGTATTTTGTTTATCCGCCATCTCCCATCCCCAGGTGACGCTGGCCAGAACGCAGGGATTGTACTTTACTTACTCCAATCACCCGACTAAAGGTTGGCACACAGAAAGCATCTAGTTAAATGTCCGGGAAGTCATTTTTGCACAAATGAAAGGTGTAGACAGATTACAATTAGCAAAAATGCACTTAAGCCTGTTTTACGGTTTAACAAGGATTCCCACTCGGGGAGAAAAAGGCAGTATATTCAAAATCTGAAAGTCGCAATTCATCTTCTAGTTAACCAATCATGGCCGCGGTGCAGCACAGCCTATTTGGTTGAAGCTCCGGATTTTGCATGCGTCGATGCCGTGTTAGGTGTTAAAAGAGCTGCGCACGCCAGCAATCCTGTAATCTCTGCACTCTGGGAGACTGAGGCAGGAGGAGCGCAAGCCTGAGCACCGCCTTGGCAATTTAGCAAAAGCATGTAAGAAAGTGAATGAATGAACGATAAAAGGGGCTGGGGATGTAGCTCAGTGCTAAGGCCCTGGGCTCTGTCCCCGGCAACCAGAAAGAAAACAGTGTTGTCTGAGGGTAACCGATGTACCGCCTTCTTTTCTACTCTGGGGTCTGTGGGAGGAATTTCATCTCACGCTGCAGATCTTCCCGCTGCCCCTGGCCGGACGCCCGGCTCCGCAGGGTCCTTCCGCCTCGGCCTCCGCCCCGCGCCGCGACCCCCGCTCGCCTCCCGTCCTCACGGGCAGCCCGCTCGCCCCGCCCGGCGCGTCACGTGGGCGAGGAAGCACCCTCCCGCCTCGGCCTCCCCCTCCTCGCGGGGAGCGAGCGCGCGGCGCGGCCGGGAGCGCGGCCCGCAATATGCCGCGCGGCCCTGCGGCTGCAGGCCATGGCGAGGCTCGGCGCCCTGCGGCTCGGCCTGGTGCTGGCGCTGCTGCGGGCGCCGCCGCTCCCCGCGGCCGCGGGCGCCGAGCTCGGCCGCTCCGACCTCAGCCTCATCCGGCAGCAGCAGCAGAAGCAGCGCGCGGAGGCCGAGGACGAGCGTCCGGGGGCGCCCGGGGCGTCCGCCACCCCGCCGGGGCCAGGTAGGTGCAGCCGGCCGGCCGACCCCGCCGCGTGCCCTCCCCGCGCCGGCCGCCTCCGAGCCGGGACCGTGCGGCCGGGACCGTGCGGCCGAGACCGTGCGGCCGGGCGCGGGGAGGGCCGGGCCGGCCTGGCTGGGGGCCGCCCGCCAGCCCGCCTCCTGGATGCTCCCCCCGCGCCGGGCACGACCGCACACACGTGCACACACGCACACACTCGCGCGCACACACGCGCAGCCCTCCGGTCTCTTAGGCGCTGCGCCCTCCGTCCCTCCCGCTCGCGGTCGCGGGCAGCCTCCCGCCGTCTCCCCGCCGTCCTCCCCGGCGGCCGCGTTTACTTTCAGCCCGGAGAAAGCAAACTGGGCTGATGGGTCCTTTCGCCCGCGCTCTCCTGGTCCCGGGAACGGTTGAAGGCCGCTGGGGGCGGGCGGGGAGGCCTCAGCACAATAAGATGAGACGAAACAACTCGAAACAGGGTTCGGGGGTTGAAGGAAAGCGAGGAAGCGAGACCCTGCCCGGCGCCGCCGCGTGGCCTCGCCCCGGAGCGGGAGCCGCCGCGGTCGCACCCGGCCGAGGAGGTGCCGGCCCGGCGCGCCCACCCGGCCACCGCCGCTCCGGACGGCGCCCGGCTGCCCGCTGAAACGGCCTCTCCGGTCCCCGCCGACCCTTCCTGGATGTAGATGCTGCCTGCTTTGTGTGTGTGTGTGTGTGTGTGTGTGTGTGTGTGTGTGTGTGTGTGTGTGTGTGTGGTCAATTTTCCAGAGAATTATATGAGGACATTTATTTTTGTTTTAAAATCCTGCCTGGTAACGTTATGCAAGATGCTGAAATGAGATTCCAGAGCGGACTCAGCATCTTATTTTGCGTTGCTCGCTCATCATTAGAGAGCAGAGCTCCTGCTAGCTGCGATCCCCGACGCGGCCAGGATGATTTCATTTACCCGAGAGCTTGGGGCCCGGGATGAAATCACCAACGTGTGCAGGACGGATGCGTCCCTGACACCGTCTTAAACCAATTAGTCACGCTTGAGTGTGACTGAAAGTCCCGAAAGACGGCGGGGCGTGCTGATTGACCTGCCCAGCTTTGGATAGTTGGAAGTGAGGACTTGGGGTGTGGGCGAGGCTGCTGCCCTACGAGCTGAACGTAAAGAAGCTGGAGGGAGAGTGCGATTGAGTGTCTTCCTTACAGGGGAAGTGTCATAAATGAACTGTGGGACAGAAGTCTGGGAGCGTGTCGGTGGGTTTTATGGCTTGCATTTGTCTTTTAGGAATAATAGTTAAATAGTTTTTGGCCACCATGATAAATGTATGTTGTGATGAAAGTTATGAATAACTACAGTAATCAGAAACCTTTATTCATAGTAGGTGGATTAACATAATTGCTTTCCGATATTTGTGTGGGATATGTTGAAAAAGATGGTTCTTTGGGAAACCAGCAGTCTTTGTTTTATTCACCGATTCGATCGGGATAGACTGAGAGGCACCACGAGACCACAGGTCAACCCAGAGCCTGAAGAGTAGCATGACGCAGGCTTCTTCCTCAAAACCCCCGACCCCAGTCCAGGGGCCACAGGAGAGCGGCTCCGCAGGGTGCTGGTGGCTCCTGGGAGGTCCTGTGGGTGAGGAAGCAGCTGTGAACCGATCACGCTAGACCAGTCCTCCCAGCACGCTGTGGTCTCCACACTGTGCGGGTTTTCTTGTTTCAGACTCTTCCCTCCTCTCTGTCCTCCCACCCAGCTGGTCATCCTTCAGAAACATTTAGTAGGCTCCTCCTGCTCTTAGCCTCCAGAGGCTGCCCAGCTCACTCCCACATGCTAGGTCCTCAGATCCTGAGAAAGGCCGAGAGGGCTTGCTCTCTCCTACAGCCGTGACCCTTGCTCCCTGTGCTGTGGCCGCGCTGCTTCGTGTCCTCGGTTTGCAAGTGGGTTCCGGAGCTGTTTTCTCTGCCTGCTTTCCTCTGGCTTCCTTAAATCACGGTCCCTCTCCTGACCAGGTGTAGCAGATGGTGACCTGCACGGTCTGCTGCCTCTACCCTGTCTTATGCTCCTGCCTGCTCCTCACTGTCCTCAGCCGCTCTTATTGGCCTGTCTCTTACCAGCACGGAAGGACTTTGTTTCATTGCCCTATAATCTGTTGAAGAGCACTCGCTGTGTGTAGACACTGTGAATGAATGAATTAATGAATGAATGAATGAGTGGATCTTTATGCCAGCATCAAAGAATATTTTACTTGGGGAGCGTTTGCTATTAAACATCTTGTGAAATTCCTCACTGGAATTTAGCAGAGATTGTATACAGATAAAGGAGTGTTATGGAGTGTTCTTTACCTAAGTGCACTCGTAATCCTCCTTGACCAGGAGGGCTTTAACAAATTACACCTTTATTTTTTTTTTTGAATTTTTTAAATTTTTACCAAGAACATGTAATGGTACATTGTATACATAATGATCATAATCAATACGGTTATTTTGTACCTGTACATGATACATCTTGGTTTTCCCCCCTCTTCCCCCTTCCCCTCCCCTCCCTTCCATTCACCCACCCCTCCCTGTTTGCAACAAGTGTAGCTACACTTTACCATTTTTTCCCCTTTCATCTTACTTTTCTTTTAACCTTCTTCTTTATCCCCCTTTTCCCTATCTAGTTCTTTCTTTTGAATACTCTCTCTCTTTTTTTTTAAATAGCTGACCGGGAGTCTGAGGTTCTTCTTTGCCCCTGTCTTGTGCCTCTGATTCTTGGGACGTGCCATGCGAAAACTGTAGCACTTAGCTCAGGCACAATTTAGAAAACTAAGACACGTTCTGTGCCTGGTACATGATTGAGGTTCTGAGTGCATGGTAGAGAAATTGACTGGAGTTGGTGTTCTATGCACTTTATTATTCTAAACATTTGTGTCTCAATACTGATGAGAAGTAAGACTTTGAGGTTCCAAAAACTTGAATATGAAACTTTTAAAAATCAGGATTTTAAAAAAGAGTGTGTTTCCATTTTCTCACTGACTTTTAACAATGTTGCCTTCAGAGATTAATGAGACAAAACTTAAAATCTGTCAGGTAAGTTGTTTTCTTCAGTGTCCGCAGAGGCTCTGATTTCTCCGTCTGCAGTAATATCTGCTAGAAAGAAATAGTTGAGGGAAGGAGAAGGGTAACTCGAGGGCTGGTGGGAGCTGGGACAACTCATGCTCACTCTGATGTCCGCTAGGTGGGAGGCATCATGGGGCCAGCCCAGGGGAATGGGGGAAAACAATGAGCTGTATTTAAAATTCTCCATGTGAAGCCCAGACATAGAGTTCTCTGTAGATCTTTAGGGGTGACTTTTGCCTGCAGAGAAAGTCTTAAGGAGTATATTTTACTTCTGTGGTATGAAAAATTTTCAGTATATTTCAGGGATATATATTTGTAAACTTTTTATTTTAGAAAATGGCAGATGGCCGAGATGGAGGGAGGGGGGAGAGACGGGAGGGGAAGGGGACATAAAAAATTAAAATGTGTTACATATGTGTGCTTGTAATCAATAGGTACTGCAAACATGTACTAATAAAAATAAAAATTAAGAAAACGCATAGATTAACATAATGAAAGTCTATAGCAGTCACTCAGCTTTAAGAATGATCAAAATTTTGGCATTGCTGGTTTATCCCTACCTCTGTCCATGTCTCTTACATGGGATTTTCTTAAATGTTCCTTTTTCTAGGCAAAATATACCTACCTGGAAATGTGCTTACCTCAGCTGCACTCTTTTGACAAACGGGTAGTGCCATGTAACCATCAGGTCCATCAAGATTTGACATGAAGCATTTACATCATCCTAGAGGGTCCCTCCAGTCTTCTTCCCAGGCGATCCCTGCCCCCTACCTGGGCCAGCAGCTGTTCTGATTGTTTGTGCCGTAGATTAATTTTGCATTTTCTAGAGTTTAAAAACATGGGATCACATAGAAGGTACACTTTTGTGTCCAGCTTCCCAGGCTTAGAATAATTTCCATAGACTTCATTCATGCTCTACGACATTTAATATTTTATTTCTTTTTACTGCTGAATAGTATTGCCTTGTATGAATTACTATGCTTTATCGCCTCTTCTGTTACAGCCATTGAGTGTTCTCTGGTTTTAACTATTGTGAACAAAGCTGCAGCATTCTTACTCCAATTTGTGTGTGGACATCTTTCCTACCTCTTGGACAGATGCTCAGGAGTGGAATTGCTGGGCCAAGTGGCCAAATTTGAGAGTTTACAAAAGAGGTTTTCTCTCATGTTCCGCGTGGCTGGCACCTATCTCACTTAATAAAACAATTAAAATCAATTAATATACAGTACTACATTTTTGAAATTAACTTGACTTAAACTATTTATTTCAAATTTTTATTGTGTATACTTAAGGTATACAGCATGATGTTTTGATATACATAGTAGTCAAGCAAATGAACGTATCCATCCTCACCACCCCATAGACTGACTAGTTACCCACCTGCTTCCCTTTTGGGGGTCAGGAGAACCAAAATCTGTTCTCTTAGCGAGTTTCCAGTATAAAATACAATATAATCCTAGATTACAGTTGCTACCTTGGATCTCTGGACTCATATCTGCCTACTTCTTGCCATTTCCTTCTGTCCCGGTAACCATCGTTAAATCTCCCATCCACGAAAGCATGTATTTACTTTTGTCAGTTCAAGGAGTCTGAAAATCTGTAGGAAAAATGGGAACAGAAACTGGCTGTTGTGTTTGAAAGTACGCATGCTCTGCAGGCCATATTCCCAGATGGCGTCATTATGATTTCTTTTCAGGATTTTCATAACCAAAGGGAGCTATTTCTTGGTGTTGATTACAGGTTGGAAACACATAGCATCGTGCCGAATTTGAGTCTGGTTTGTTTTAGTGGTGGTTTTACAATGTTCTTAATGTGACTGAACAGCCACCGTACCAAATATTTTTCTGGAACAAAACTCTTCCCCTAAGTATGTAAATATTGAACTTGACTCCCTTTCAAAGTTCTGTCTACCAAGGTTAGCTGTGGGATTGTTGTCATTCATTTACTTAGCTCCGTGTCACGATTCTTAATTTCTTTTTGTCTAAACTGCCTTCACTAGGAAAAGGATATGACATTTTCCACCTGCAGCTGGTGAAAGGTATGCTTTCAAGTAGTTACCTGGAAGCTGCTAAAACTGAATACTATGTGTTTCTGTGTGGGAGTGAAATGTAAGCTCAAGTCAACAGCTTCTGTCTGATTGGAGATGCCTTTTTAATTGGCCTTTGTGTGAGCGCAATCCACATGTCTAAGACATATCACATTTCTGTGCCTTTTAAATTCTTTTCCTTTGACGGCTGTCCCTACCGTAAGAGTTAGGCATGTTCTTAAATACCTGAGGGTGAAATCTGTGAATATAAAAGCTGACTCACTTGGGCGTAAAATGAGGGAGAGATCCCAAGTGCCGTGTCAGTGGACGTCAAGGAAATGGTCATCACTTCCCACCATTACTAGCACGGCGGTTACGCCCGGGTGACCTCGCCAGCCCCGACGAAGCTTTGGGTTCATGGTGTCGAGGTTCTCCATGGGAAGGTTCTGTGTCTTGCAGAGACATTTAAGATTTGAAATTAATTTCCTTTCTAGGTGAGATTTTAATTTCTATTTAATGTGCTCCCCCCATCAGATTTCTCTATCACAAACATTTAGGGAATAATTTGAAATTTAAATCAATAGTTGCAAGTATTATCAGTTATTGTACTTAGTTCAGTTTTATACCTGTTCAGGAAAGATATTATTATTATTATTTTTTTATTTTTATTTTTATTTTAAACCAAGAACATGTATTGGTACATTCTACATACAATGGTCACATTCATTACATTAATTTTGTACCTATACATGATGTATCTTGGTTCTCCCCCCTCTTCCCCCCTCCCCTCTGTACCCTCCCTCCCTATTTACAGCAGGTTCATTCATCATCTCAGGAAAGATATTATTTATAAATGATGTATTTTTAATTCATATATTAGCTGTGTTGAAATCAAGAGTGCTTATCTGGCTAAGCCAATTAGAATTCCCATCTGTGGACCTGGTGCTAGCTGGGCGTAGGTGACCGTCTGACCAGCTAGAAGCTGGCGGCCACGTCTGGCCTGGCTCAGGGCGCAGGGCTCAGCGGGGAGGGCCTCTGTTTGTCCCCAGTGATACTCTAGGGCGGTGATAACAGATAGCTGGCTGGGGCATGCATGCCGTAGCTTTGCCACCGCTGCTTTAGGGGCATCAGAACTCCATGTCCTTTGTCCTTTCTAAAATGTTATTCCCATCTACCTGCTCCTTCTTCTGGTAGTAAGAATGTGCCCTAAACAGAAACAGGATGGTTAGCTAGATGATTTACTTTACCTAATGTGTCCTGAACATTGAAGCCCATGTTTTGGGAAAGGGTAGAAATTAAAGCTGGCAGAACATTGCTCTGTATGGTTCAGTGCATTATGTTCTTCAAAAGCTTAACACACTGCTACTTTTCCTTCACATTTGCACTAGCAGTTTTGTTTATAAATGTCTGGTGACCAAGACAAGGTTGCCAAAAGAATATTTAATTACTGTAAAAATGAGCTAGATGGAGACCATGCTTTTGTAATAGAAAAAATGCCACCAAGAATAATGAGCACAGTAGAATTTATTTCACTGTTTAACTAAATAAATTGAATGGTGCATGAATCAAGTGCATTGCCAAACAGTGAAATAAATTTGTATACATGAAATTTAGAAGTCTCCCTATTTATATTTAAGTAAACTAGTGTTGAGGTTAGGGATTTAGCACAAGTGGTAGAGCACTTGCCTAGCAAGTGCAAGGACCTAAGTTTGATTTCCAGCACCCAAAAACCCCCAAACAACAACAACAAAAAACCTAGTGTTTTCAAAATATTTATACTTCAAGACAAATTCTTTTCCTAAAGTAAGTCCTACAAAATATAATTTGTAATATATATTTGTGCTGTTAGGTTATGATTTATGCTTACCAAAATTAAACATTTCTTTAATATATTTCATTAATGTAATCAACATTTAATCATTTCTCATAATTATATGAGAAAAATGTATAGCAATAGATGAATAACTAATCTGTTCTTGTAAAGTTGTTAACAAAGAAGCAATGTCTAAATTATAAAAAAAAAAAAAAAAAAGAGTTCACTTCGCAGGTTATCCCGGGCTCTGTGCTTTACAATAAGCCATTTGGAATCTTAGGCTCTTAGAACTAGAAGGAAACAGAAATGACCTTCTTTTCAGTGCTTTACTTGGGCGATGTTGGAAAAGTGTATGATGTGAAATACAACCTGTCCCATAAAAAATTGTGGCATCCCCCGGTAGTCTGACAAAGTATGACTAAACTGTTAAGGATAATTTGATGGTTTCTTTGAAAGCAAATGTGACAAGGGGCGAACTTTTTCATAACTTAGAACTTTCATCACCACCTGATTCTGAAAAGACAACACACTGATAAACTTGTACTAAATGGGAAATTCTTCGTGTGGTCACTTTATGACCCTGTTTATAACCCTGTGCCGGGAAGTTCTTTGTTCCAGGAGAAAAACCTCCAACTTACAGCACCCCCAAGGCTCCAGGAAGAAGCCCGCCAGGCAGTTATACAAGCCCGCCAAAAGAAGCCCGCCAGAAGGGGCTGCTCAAGTTTGAATAAACCAATCATGTGCC